>ML218839.1:7838-30998 GCA_004785975.1 Popillia japonica
TTCGATTCTTCTAGACTAACGTGTAGCTAATTAGTAGAGAAAAATATGTTTATTCCATTATCTTTAAAAATTAATGTGATAATAAACCAAAAACTTTTTCCGTCTCAAGGTGGCCCACTCTCCCCTACTCATTTCAATTTTATATACAGGATATATTTTAAATAAAAGTAAAAAATATTAAGAATGGTAAGATACAATTACCTATTTAAAATATAAATCCAAAAAATTTTTGTCCAATTACGACGCGAATGCTAAAATTAAAATGTCCCTTATAAATTGTAATATGCGCCGCCTATGAATCGAGAATATGTTTACCTCGATCAAAGTAACGCAAAAACAGCTGTCGATGTTATACAAACTACAAAATAACGCTGACGTGTCAATTTTTTTAAATAACTTTGAATGAAGAGTTCTATAATATCAATGTAATTACGTATAAAAATACTATCGGAGACTAATTAATAAGGGAACATTTATTTTAAATGTATCCAATCTATTGAATTACTTTAAACAACGATTGAAAATCATTTAATTGCAGTAAAAGTAAAACTATTGTTGTGAAATAAAGATAGTTTCTTATTTGCAATTTTTGTAATGGTAGTTGTATTTTGCTTTTTATTAAAGAATTGTTGGTTCCATGTCTGCAATCTCTACATACATTCAACATTTGAAACAGACTGACTCTGATTGTGCGTTGCACACATGTTAAATATCGCCTATCGCTACACCTGCTCTGCGCTACATATATCCGTATTTATATATATATATCATATATATGTATTTGAAATAAAAGGAAAGACTATGAAAAATGGAAAGATAATTTTATTAACCTTAAATCCAAAATATTTTGCGCAAATTTCTTCCCAGACGAGAGAAAAAGTTGACAAAGCGCCACCGTCGAATATTTTCGAAAGGATATATGTATCTAGCGGAGCGCAGGTGCAGCGACAGGCGATATTTAACGTGTGCATTATTGAACTCTTCATTCAAAGCGATTTAAAAAAACTGACACATCAGCGTTATCTTGTAGTTTTTGCGATCTCTTAGGTTAGATTGATCGAGGTCAACATTCTCGATTCAATAGGCGGTACATATTACAATTTATAAATGAGATTTTAATTTTGGCATTCGCGTCGTAATTGAACAAAAATTTTTGGGATTATATTCTACATAATTGTATCTTTCCATTTTTCACAGTGTTTACTTTTATTTCAAATACACCTTGTATAGAAAGAAATTGGGCATACGTAAAATACAGCCATACGTATATCGATTACAAGGGTATATTCAGACAAAGATCAAGGAATATATACCTGAGACACTTGTGTACAGTCAGCGTATGCATGAATTGCAATTAACAATCGCTAATATCAGGGTATATAATTGAGCGTAACCGTAAATGAACAATAAATATACGTTGAAGCCTAAATAATAAGCATAACTAACTTTAACCTTCTAGTAGTTGCGCGCGGACTGTCAGTCCGAGCATAGTTTAAATATACATACATTTTCTAAATAACCGTTTGTAGTGTGTAGATGTCATCTGCAGTACCTTCCTAATTTGACATTTTATGCTTGTACCTACAGTCATTTCTAAGGTGCGGCATTGCTTTGTTCATTTTGTAAGTAGTTGTGGAGTGTGAGTCCGCGCGCGATCACAAAAGTTACAAATTTTTGGTTGAGTATAAAATTGTTTTCGTTAGTTAGGTCACTGGATCCTTATTTTTAGAAAAGAAATTAATTTTAAAATAAGTGTTTATTGTTTTACTAGTATGTATTTGTAAGAAAAGGAGCAAGAGAAGCTTCATAGAATGATGCAAGAAATTCTCGCGTCAGATGAAAAAGGAATCGTGCAGTATGGTGATCATAGTGAGAACGACATCACGACAATACCATTGCTACTGATTCCAAGAAACCAGAAATGATAGTTATGTACAACAAGACCAAAGGTGGCGTTGATACAGTTGACAAACTATGAACCACCTGTGACTGTGCCCGAAACATTCGGCGATGGCCAATGGCAATATTTTACTCCGTGTTAAATGATGGAACAACAAATCCATTAGTAATTTTTGGTATGAATAATGTAAATATAAATATAGCGCGAAGAAAATTTCTGCAACAGCTTTCTTTTGAATTGATGACAGAACATCTACATAGGTGACCGCGTTACTCCCATTCCCAATTTATGTTCCAATATTCGAACAAGAATTTGTGAAATATTCTAAATTGATGCCCTATTGGTAACAGGAACTAATGGAACGAATATTCAAAGAGGACGTTGCGCTTATTGCGACAGGAAGAAGAACAGACCAACACGATATGCTTGCAATACATGTTATAGGTTTCTCTGCTTAAGGCATGTTACTTTTATATGCAGTGAATGTGTAAATAAAGATGGCAGTGAATAAGATATCCACCCGAATAACGTTTCATTGTACTCATGAAAAGTATTCCCAAAATAATCGTATCATAAAATGACCACTGCTCAATTTCATGTTCGCTAATATTGCGCATTACTGCTACGTGTGTATAGTTAATATTGTTGTTTATATCTTATCTTATAGTTTTTAGTTAGTTAGAAAATGAATGTTTTAACATTTCTGATAAAAATTTTCTAAGAAACCCAGTGAAAAACAAAAGTTCATAGCGACGACTGATGTACCAAAAGAAGGTGCGACTACTGAAAGGTTAATAAGCGTAGATATTTGTACTGATTTAACCAGAAAATAGACAAATATATGGGTATGTCTGCGAGCAAGCAAAACATTATTTCCGGTAGATTATTTTACATGTTTCTTTGTAGAATTTCACAAAATATGACTTACTTCTGGAGCGATGTAATCTGGTGTGCCACAAAACGTTTTTGTAGTCTTATCTCCATTTATTCCCTCTTTGCACATGCCGAAGTCAGCAATTTTTATATGACCATCCTGGTCTAAGAGAACATTATCAAGCTTGAGATCTCTGTAGACAATACCTCTCGAATGTAAGAAAAAGAGTCCAATAGCAATCTCAGCCGAATAAAATACTGCCACTGGTTCTTTGAATTTACCGCATTGCTGGATTTGAAACATTAAATCGCCACCATTTACATACTCCATCACAAAATATAATCTATCCTGTAAAAAGCGGATAATTTAAATATACTCAGTGACATTGGAAGTGTTACACCCAGAAGGAATCATTTGTTTAACTTGATTTTGTGGTAGTTGATAGTTTTAAATCAGAAATAAAACGATACCATTTGCAAGATATTTTATTAACATGTAACACGAAAAACAATTAATAATGTGTTTGGCGACTCCGTAGCTCCGTAGTAGTACACCGCTGTACACGTCTAGGCATCGATAAAATCAGATGGTCGATATCTGCTTGTGGCACCTCGTTCCAAGTAAATTGAACATCGTTGATTAAGTGTGCCAAAGTTTGTGGAGGATGGTGCAAAGTGAACTCTCTACTCTCCATGATATCCCACACATGTTCGATGGGGTTTAAATCCGAGGAACAAGGTCACCACATCAAAACATTAACGCCTGCTTCTTGGAGAAAGTCTATAGTTTGACGAGCAATAAGGGGACGTGCATTTTCTTGCTGAAAAGGACGTGTGGACTGCCATCTGGATAAGGTAGTAAAGTGGTTTGTAGGATATCATCAACATAACGCGCATCTGTCATACTGCTTCAAAAGTAGCGATCGGCTACCATAAACAATAGCCTTCCAAACCATTACTTTGTCGCTGAAGACAACATTATGCCATTCTGCTTCCCAATGCTGCCGTTTTCCACACCACTTCAAGCGTTGATGACAGTGGTCCACAGTCAAAGGAAGCACTAATCGTGGGCGGTATGAAAAAAGTCCAAAACCTCGAATGCGGCGATATAGTGTACACATAGTAACAGGTCTACCTTCTTCTCCAAATTATTGGTCAGCGAATTCACGCGTTGTAGCAAAACGGTCTCGCAGAGCTAGTTGTCTGATGGGCGTATCTTGACGCTCTGGAGTACGCCTCAGTTGACCAGTTGGTCGTCTTCGTATTCCTCTACCTTCTGCTGTCCATACAATTCTACCCTAGTCAGTCACTAACACTAACACTTGTAGATGGACACGCAATAGCAAAACTTTTCTATATTAGGCAGCTCTCATGAACATGAATTTCTTCGCACACGAGTAAGAGAAATTGTTTTTTTTTCGCAAAAAGTATCAATGATAAAAAATTGACATTCTTATCATAGCATGCTTTAAATATAGTCATTTTCATGCTAACAAATCAAGGTGAAGTAAATTACTCTTTCTGGGTGTAGCAGTTCTGTCACGGAAAAGGGGAACACCAGCGTTGTCCGACGCGGGTTTTAATGAATCTCAACTATGTTATAGAGTATAGAGGAACCTTCCGTCAGTACCCAGGCACGAGCTATTATCCTAACGCGCTCCAATTTCTGAGAAAATCAACGTTGTATAGCGCGTTGAATGAAAACAATAAGTTCATTCCTTTATATCAACAGTGTTAGGTTCTCAACAAGCCTTCGTAGCCCAATTGATAACAACTATAAGTGATATTTTTCGCCGTGTTAATTTTATTAGTAAATAAATTGGAAGCAAGTCTGCACTATGACGTGTATTTTAAAGTTCGAATATTCGAGCGCACTTACTTGTCCTGCGGTCCATTTCTAACTTGCAGTTGTATTCTTGCCTAGTCTCGTTTTTTATCTGCAGTCCAAATAAATAAATAAAAGTAATAAATAAATTCAAAATACCCGTCATAATGCAGACTTGCTTCCAATTTATTTAATAATAAAATTATGACGGCCAAAAATTTATGAATAATTTGTATGAAATATAACTGTTAACATCGTTCACAATAAGATAAAAAAATTACTGGCAGGAACCGAACGCGAGCCACCAGCGTGGCAGGCGTAGTTGTTATCCACTGGACTGCGAAGGCTTGCTTGTTAAGAAACTAACATTATCGATATAAAGGAATGAATTTAGCGCGTTCATTCAACTTGTTAAACAATGTTGATTTTCTTGGAAACTAGGGTGTGTTAGGATAAAAGCTCGTACCTGATATCATAGTTGAGATTCATTAATCCGTGTTGGACAACCCTGGTGTTCCCCTTGTGAGTATATTACACACAAAATTTCAAGTCGATAACTAACGGCATGTTAGTTAAGAAGATTGATATTGCAACCCATTTAATACCTTTAATAATATAATAGTACATATGTATATAGAATGAATCAAAATTTTAAACATATGGCGAATTACTTATGTAAAATGTAATACGAGATTAAGATTTGGGCACTCTGGCAATCATAATTTTGTCATGCTCGTGAATGCGTTGCAATTCAATTTCTCGTTTTTAATCCTGTAGAGAGAAAGTTACCATAGTTTGAAAGCAGGAATGTAGTTGAACGAGGAATGGTGGTTTACTAGATAAAGCTAAAACACGTTTCTCTACCATCGTGCACTCCACATCATCATCTTGAATAATAATATCCTTCTTCAATATCTTTATTGCATACAGTTCATCGGTGCCTTTCCTTTCAGCTAACATTACCTAGATTAAATAATCAATGTTATTTGTTATTTCTAAGTAGACTTACTTTGTTTACCTTTCCGAACGAACCTTTACCCAAAACCATCAGGAAATTAAAGTCAGTTGCTCTAATCACATCTTTCTTTCCCATATTATGAGGAACATCTTTATCTGATATAATGGAAGGCTTCTTAGTGATGGAGGTTTTCTGAAATTAGTGTAAGTAAAAGATTTTCAATTTCTGCTATTATTTTGTTAAATTTTTACAGAAATGTAAATTTCGTAACTGAACTCTTACTAATAGGCATGAAGATTTTATATAAAATTGTAAATTACGTTTCTAATAGACAACTAACCAGTTGAAAAACGAAAAACTCATACATAACTAGTCATATAGTATGAAACAACAAAATAGACATGATTAATTTGATAGTAATAAGGCCATTTTCCTAATTTAAAATAAAACTTTTAATAAATCTCGTATAATACAAAGATGTTGGCACGCACCGTTGATTGATTTTCTTCCTTTTTTCATGTTGATTGTTCTTTTTTGCTAACTGTTACAAAGTTGAATACTATCGCAAATAACGAATATAAATTGGTACAAAATATTTTGCAATGTATGGAACGTTGAAAATAATCGAGATTATTGAAATAATTCTGCATTATATTCCATCATTCAGAAAAAAGTATATTTCTTTAAGAAACGTGATTTTCAAAATATTGAGAGTATATCGCGCTGCATATAAAATAATTACTAATAATAATTAATTAATTCAATACGAATATTAAAAAGAAAACTATTATCGTTAGCATATGGGGGAAATATTATTATTGCTGAAAAACATTTTGCCTGCAGTTGCTGCTGTCCGCATTAGATTACATTACAGTAAACGAGCCATTCATTTATTGTCCCTTCTTACTGAAATCTATAAGATCTACTGGATTTTTAACTTCCAATGGATTTCTAAGCTTCTGAAGAAGCCTAGTACTTTCTTGGGGGCCGTGGCTCTTAAATCAGCCCGTTGCAGATGCTCCTATTCGATGGACTATATCGACAAACCACAGGACTGTGGCCGGTAAATAGAGTTAGTGCTGAGATCCCTCTGGGCAAAGTCCATCAGCGAGTTCGCCTTAGTGGCTGACAAAGTAATAAACCTTTTTTGCTTGGCTTAGTCTTGCAGTATTAAACCAGTGCGAGATTTTTGTTTAGTTCCCCAAGTTGAAAATTAACTGACGTGAGTTTAAGCTAGACTACAGAATCACAGAATATCACAAACAAGAATTTGCACTCCTTGTCGGCGCTTTTGATCTTTTTCAGACAGATTCAGTGACCTTCAGGCTATTCACGCCATTTTGTGTGGAAGAAACGCAGGGTCGGATTGAGGAAAAATTATATACGTTGACAGGGTGTATTGACTGAAAATAAGATGCCCTTGATAAGTATAGATAATATTAAGCTGTTTCAAAATAGCAACTGCGTAAAATAAACCAAACTCATTTTATATTATTAGAATTAGAATTATATTAAAATATTTTTTAATATTAGCAATAGGGAAAAAACCACAAACGCTAAAGGCAATAACACTTGATAGCCAGTAAACAATGAACAACGCTCGAATCACTCCCGTGAAGTATTTTTCTTGCAGAGAAGATGGCGAATTACGCTGCGCACTAAAGATGCGCGTACTTTCTCGCCAAGAAGAGTGCAAATTCTGGTTGTTTGATATTCTGTGACAGAATGGTTCTGGTCAGTGAATGGGAACTCTAAGCGTTTCTTTCCAAGATTATCGAGAGTCTGATTACACTCACACCCCCGTGTGCCTCCATATCAGTATAACTATATTTCTTTAGGCCAAAGCTTTGAGGGTAAGCAAACCGTTCTGTGTTAGTTTAGACTCAAAGAAATACGTCACTAGAGTCTTTAGTTCTGCTTAATTATTTGAGTGCCGTATATATTTGTTAAGTTATTATTTGGGTAAATCGTTATGTGAACGTAAAGGTCAATTTAATGCTAATGACATATGTAATATCTAAGTAGAAAGATTATTCACTATGTTCTTTCCTTGATGTCTAGATTTTACTCCTTCTAAGTTTTTTCGTAATGCAGTTCGAATTTTTATTTTTACGCAACTGTGTTTAACTTTATGGATGGATACTAATGTACGCTTTGATTACATGGATTCTTCGAAATAATACTCATATACAGCATTGCATGCTGTCGTGTTACATTCCCCTGCATGAATACGCCTGTGCAATGTATGAGATTATTGTCCGGTAATTATGTCTAATACCTACCTTAGCTCAGATTAATTTATTCAGCAATACTTTTTTGTATAATACCATCGCGTTGATATGGAAGGTTCTTGATTAATTGGGTTACTTAGTATGATTAATTTGTTACTAGTTAATTTTGTATATTCAACAAGTAACAATCTACAGATTAACTTTAAAAGCTGAAAATATACTGAAATATGAAACCAAAAAGTACATTAAAATATAGTTTTAATGAGAGAAAAGGTATTGATCGTACTGCGGATAACAGAAATGTTCGTCGAGGATAAAATGGATGCATTAATGCTCCTTTGTTGCAACTACATGCGGTTAAGTAGTTATAAAAAGCACTTATATTTAGCTAATCTATTCATTAGTTTTGTGGTAATCCTAAAATGTAGACTGTATTGTATCTTGCACTAACTTACACAGTGACAGGTTTAGTGATACAATTCCGTAATGGAATATTATATATGTATGTACAGTGCTTTCATTTAATACTAAAACCCGGGTGATCTCTTTTAGGTATGCAACCCATTTAACAGTATGGTAATACATATCTGAAAATAAAATTCCTCCAGAAATTTTTATTTACATATATTGACAATTAAAATCTTAGTGGTTTAGAAAAAAACTTTTATGACATTTAACGAAAATGCATGAATAAAATAAAAATAAAAACAACGAAGTAAATAGAGGCGTATAAAAACTGTCAAATATCGACCTATAAGTTAGATCGGTTAGACAGCTTAGGGATATTTCTTGTTTTGCCAACATATTATTTACGTCATCTTACGTCAGCGATCACGTGGGTTTTGATTCTAAATGAAAGCTCTGTACAACCACAGTACAACCTGCTATAGTATGTAATCTGTTTACTTTTAGGTAACCATATTCTACATAGGTACGGGTTGTATTAGATCGGGCGAGATTGTATGGGCCTTTTTCTTATTAATGACGAAGCTGCGGTATGAACTGATTTAATATCTATTGAAAACATTCTATATATCAAATAAGCCTAGTAAGTACTAAGTTCTACTTGTAGGTTATATTTTCTTCTAAATTAAATATCTAGGTGTATGTTCTATTTACAAGAAGGGGAGTATAAAAATTATAATTTTTGATAAAACCAGTTTATTTATTCATAATCTATGTAACACAAAAGTTCAAAAGCAACATTCAAGTCTGAATTCAATCGCTGTAAAGATTCACATTCACCTTGTGATAACTTATTCATGGAAAGCTGCAATTTCAATCGTATAGAATTGTCTACATCAGTCTCGCAGTTGTTATTACAGTGAAAAACCACCAGCTTGCCAAGGCGAGAGCGACATCCCATGCCAGAGAGTTGGGACATCTTTGGCGGGACTCTCCCGACTTTTTACTCTATCGAACAACGAAATAGTTAGGAGATATATTTTCGAAAAGAACTTTCTCATGAAGCTAAGCAACAAGGACCTACTCCCTAAAGGCAAATACCATTAAATGATATACAGGTGGTACCAAAACTGATAAGGGAACATGTGCAGAGGTATTCGGGCCAGGAACCAAAGAGTCAATGATAATATACACCAGCGTCTACTAGCAGAGATTAATGCTATTGGAAGATGTGCTCAACTGAATCTTGACAGGAGCTATTGGATGCACACCATTGCAATTTTCTCCGACAGTCAAGCAGCCATAATGGTGCTGAGTTATACAACCATCACATCGAAATTAGTCTGGGGATGCTTGGGGAAAGTTAACAATGTAAGCAGAGAAAACAGGATTGCATTATGCTGGTACCAGGACACACTGGAATTAATGGCAACCAGAAAGCTAATCTATTAGCAAAGAAGGCCGTCACAACATCCGGAAACCGGAACCATTTGAGGAAATAAGGGTGAGCGCTATAAAGGAAAACTGAAGCACAAGGAGGAGAAGCTCAAAGCAACCTTCTACGAGAATCTTCCAGTTTCGAAAAACTTTAAGGTATTCCTTGAAAATTTCAATAACCAAAGAGCAAGGATCATCCTAGAACTAAGTAGGAACAAACTAATTTATTAGTGCATTTTCTTATAGGGGACTGTCACCTTGAAGAATACATAACAAGGATAGATTTGAAACATAATAGCGACTGCAGGTTTTGCGGGGCGGAGAATAAAAATGCGCAACATCTGATATCCAACTGCACGGCTATTGCCGCAATTCGTGCCAGTTATTTCAACAAAGTTGTCATTAATAACGGAGAAATACATTTCTGGAAACCATCACAGCTACTTGTTAGAGTTTATTAAAGTTCTTAAAGTGGATGGGGAAGTAGAGCTGTGAGCATATTGTAGTACAATAGATCATTAGGTCGTAGTGCAACATCACCCTCAACTTAAATTCTAAATTTTAATTCTATATACAATTCTATATATGTTCACTCACATTTTATGGTACCACTATTAAACCTAAAAAAATTCAATATTTCTTAAAAACATAATCAATCAAATCATCAGTTTGCTTACCCAAGTAAGAAGTGCTATATGTAATTGCATTTGTCTAACTCTTAAATATAGCAAAGTTAAAGGAATCGTCCTTGTTACGAAATTTACTTTTATTAGAATACGCTACTTACTCGCATTTGAGTTTTAAACGTGGCAAGATCAACTCCCTCTTCCGGTACGGGTACATTATAAAATTCGCCTTCCTCTTGCGTCAGCAATTTGTACCAGCTGTCCGCTGGAGCTTTGAGTATCTCAGAAATGCCGAATGAAAGCGATCCCATGAAATCATTTCGTGATGTTCTATCCCAATCCCATATCTCAATTAGCAATCTACGATCCTTATCCTCGGGCTTCAAATCGCTGAAAAAGGGTTTTCGTGTAAGTTAACATAAAAAGGATGTTATAATTTAATTAATAAGCTTAGTAAGTAACGAGACTAAGTATCAAATCAAAATTTAATAAAATAGCTTAGATTGATAATATTGGTTTATTGTTGATATAAAAAGTAAATGCGTTATCAGTATGAAGTGTTAACTATTATAGTTGCATGCGTATAAATTAGGGGTATTAGATGAATGACAGTAGCTAGTATCATTTATGGATTTTGTACATACACATACATAGATATATAAACTCCAATATTATCTGAATAATAAACAATGTTGAAATATTTACTTAAATCAATTAACTCGGCTGCTAATGCGTATATTTACCATCACGGACTTTGGTTATGTCCGGTATCTAGCGGTACAGCCTGCGCTCCTGTCACTATTCCCTTTAAGATAAAACGGACATGGTGACAGGAGCGCAGGCTGTACCGCTAGATACCGGACATAACTGAAATCCGTGGGTGTACATTTACGATCATCCAAAGATGCACGCTAATGTTTTTGTGTATAACTTTGCCTTTTTATCATAGGCGTTGCAAGAAATGTCATATTCTGAAGTATGTATGTCATATGTTACTGTCATTAATTTAGATTTTATAAAAATTTTACTTGAAAGATAAATCGACAATTATTACAAGCAGTGCAAATAAAGAAGGATGGTCTTTACGTTGCTGAAGCTTTGAATGTTTGTAAAAGCTACATTTTTTAAATTAAAAAAACAGGAGCGATTGAAGCGTCTTTCAAGACGAAATGTTTGAAAGATATCTGTTCTTGCACAAGCCGAGGCACACAGGGAAAACCCGTTCGATGCGGTAATAAGAGCCAAAAAGGAATCAAATTTTCCTGGTTCTGTGGTCACTGCTTGCTGTAGAGCGAGAGCGTTAGAACTGAGAAATAGTTCCGCAGAAAGAAAACCTTTTTTAACTAATGAAAACAAACAGAGTCGGATAGAATATGTAAATTTAATGTTAAATCAAAACGATTAACATTGGGAATCTGACGACGAAAAGACTTTTCAGTCTTGCAACAATGGTAGGCTGCGAGTATGTCGATCAAGAAATCAGCGATATTTCGAAAACTATATCCAACCTGGCATGCAAAGTGGTCGGTTTTCTGTTAATGTGTAGACATGGATAAGTGTAAACGGTCCTGGTTCATGATGCAGAATTAACAAAACTATTTTTACAGATATTAGAGAACAAAATGCTGCCATCAGTTGGTCAAGTTTATCCTAACCATTTTATTTTTCAACAGGTTACTAATTATTCATTGTTGTAGTATAACAACTTATGACTCATTTCATTACAATTGTCGTGTACATACTGTACGTGTTGTGCCAGAATGGATAGCTGAGAATGACATTGAACTCTTACCATGGGTGTCAAGGACTTAAGATTTTAATCCAATGGAAAACATTTGGGGGTATCTTGCAAAAAAACATTAATAATCGAAATTTCCGGGCGAGAAATGCAGGAGATTTGTGGGGATGTATGGAAGAAGCATGGCAAAATTTACAAAAGAATTACGATATGTATTCTTTAATTTTGTCTATGAGATGTAAACTTGAAAGTGTAGTTGCAGGTAATGGTGTGCCTATAAAGTATTGTTTTTGAGGTTCTGTTACATTGTTAAATAAATATACCTGCTTTAATTATTGCATTGTTTATTTTTAAATAATTTGAAAAATAAAAATGCCACTGTCAATAGTCAGTTATAATGTATTGAAAAAATTAAGAATTTGTCTTAGTAACGAAAAACCGTGCACCTTTGGATGATCGCAACTGTACATATGTACATGTGGCGAATTTCATGATTTTCTATTACTAATAGTAACAATTATAGCATAACTCTCTTCTAGTTTCCGGTAGACTATTTCATAAATCAGACATGCTTTTAATTTCAGTAACTATGAATCGTCCTATCATAGTCTAACACGACAGAAAATAGTCAGCCGAAGAAGTTAACTCAACTACCGGTTACCAAAGAACAGTTTATAGTGAATTGATTACATGAAATAATTATCAATTAAAATTTGGGAAGTACATAATAATGTAGATTGATCTTTATCTGTCCTTTTCAAAAATTCCTTGCAAATTACACAGGTCTAGAACAGAAAAATGTAATTTATGACGTTTTGGCGTTTCTAAAACGGACTAAATTCGAAAATGATATCTGTTTCTCTCTATGACGTAGGGCTTTTCACAAAGCACCATGAAATTTCGCTTCTTGTTTCCCTAACAGGTTTAGCAGTGTTAGATGTGGCTTATAAATTGGGATAGCGAACGTCATGAAGCAAAATCTTATAGCTTCAAAGTACCTACTCCTACCTCCAATTTGCATCAAATGAATAATAAAGCAGTTTGTGAAAACTCGCTGTAGTTATTTTAAAATATATTCGTGAGAAGTTTTCTGCATTGTTTGAGGCAAAACTCAAAGAGGACCTAGTAAGTGAGTTTCTTTGTATTAATAAAGACACACATTTTGAAGGCTAGTGGCAAAGCTATGCTACAAGATTTGAACGAACTGAAGTGTTCGATGAGTTACAAGTAGCATTTTATTCGTTCTCACTTGGACTACGTTTCAGAGAATTTAGATAGAAACCGTTAGTATGAAATAAGGTAACAAAATGTGCAAAAGACGAAGAAGAGATAACAGGAACGTTGGCGAAATTGAGGCAGCAGCAAACGAAAGGCAAAGCTTAAAAAAGAACTTTAATAAGTAGCGTAATCGCTACAGCACAGTTCAGTAAGAAAAGGTAAACTTGCGTCCTATTATTAATTTGTAAATTTCACAATTATGCACCTGTTTATTAAAATATGATTTTTATCTTATTATTAACATTAATATGAGGTGCCTTTCATAAATTATCCTGCGTTAAAAAAAAAGAAAAACGATGTTATTTGCATTTAGCACACTGGAAAACATAAGTTTTAGTTTCATTTCAATTATTTCTTAGTTACTAATAGGCCTAAGTTTAGATACTTAAGTTAAGTTTGCTGCGTCATAATTTCTGTGGTTGTTTTACCTTGCAAGTAAATAAAACCGAGTAATTATCATTCTGTGTTTTCTTCTTCAACTTATCACAGCAATAGTAACAACAATAATTAGACTGGCTGTCGCGGGTCAGATTGATGACACTAGTCCTAAGCTGTCGCGGACGAAATTGACCAATTCCTGTGCTAAGAAAGATGCAAAAACTGAATTTAATCTTTGTAAGACAATTCATCATACACCAAACAACCTGCGAAAACACATATGTACATACATCAACAACAACAAAACCACATAAAGAAAGATCTACATTACAGAAAAATGTAAAATACCTTTAAATATTTCGGAAATTACGTTTCCTATTGTAGTCGATAAAGAGTCCGTATTATGCCGAGATAAAATCTAAAATGCGTTACTAAATAATTTACTACGTTTGAGACATGATTATCAACAGTTTGCAGAAAATAGTTTTCTACAGTTTTGATAATATCTGTATAATGTATTTCAAATCTTTGCAATTTTAATGTCTTAACATAGATGCATATTACATAATTTTATATTGCGTTATATCATACTCTGGCAACATTCAGTTAGTCTACACCCGGATTCTAGAAATTATAGAATGGATTCCATAGTTATCGATTCTATAAAACTATAACTTTTTTAACTTCAAACATGTCTTTTCAAAGTCTATAAGCAGATAAAACGGTTATCGAGTCAATAAAAGTTATCTGCACTTTCATAAATTGTTTTATTAAATCTGGAACTTTATGGAAGCGATTTTTGTATTTTTACTGGTTTACTAGGGACGATGAACGATAAATATTATATAAATTATATTACATACATACATTTAAGGCATCTCGGATAATATGTTGCCTATATTTATCCAGCAGCCGACAGATTTTTTATTATTTCATATTAGTCTTACTTTGCTTTCTACTGGTACCGGGTGGCCAGCTAAGAATGCAAAGTATTGTATCTCGGAAACTATTCGTCCGAGAGGCTTACGGAAAAAAAATATTACTTACTATTATTATTAACAATATTAGTGATGAAAGGAAGACCACGGAAAATATTGTTAGATTTCTAAGACGACCGCCAGGTGCGAGACCAATTAGATCTAAGATATCATGAGAGGTGGATTGGACAAGTAAGAAGGTACTTTCTTGATCATCGCGATCGCTAGAACTCATCTGTTCTAGCGATTCTGACTTCTATATGTGGGGTCAGTTGAAAGATATTGTTTACCATATTCTACCTTACTCCCCACCAGTTTATTTTAATAGATACTTCAAAAAGTATTAAACAAAAATAACTCTAGTAAAGCTTAGCTTTGAAAGGCACGACGATACATTCAATCACTATTTAGATAAATACACATAGGACACAGCTTAAATGCGCCATTAGGTATCTAGAATGTATAACAGTTACAATAAAATTCGTGAGGTGTACGTATATTTTATCATTTTCTATTGCAGGTATGAGTAGCAGTTATTGAGGCTCTTGTCCTTGCACTTATGTAGAGTTATCATTGTTCCTTTGTCACTTCTTTGTTTTGATGCTATACCTACATATGTATTATTGCATTTGTGAAATTGATGATAATTTGATACCACCTGAAAAATAAATATAGAAAATGCGATTTTTTTATATAATTTTTTGTAGTCTAAGTTACCCAAACTAACAACGAAATATTGCAAGAAGACGACATTATATATGTATATACAGTGTTTCCACGGCCAAGTGGGACATAGGGAAATACATACAATCGGTTTTCGGTGAATATTATCTCCCTAATACTACTTGCGCCAAATTTAAATGCCATATATTATAACTGGGCTAACGATGAACATTTCCTCAACCATAGTACAAAGACAGTCATTTTAATAGGTAAAGCCAGAAAATTATTATTTTTAAATCTATTGCACGTGAATTACTAATAAGACTGTTAATTGTGACAGGACTGCAAGCGGCCATGGGGTAGAAGTTGACACAATGGCCTAATAACGTAATGCACGAATTGTTTAGGGTTCGAATCCCGACAGATGAATTTTGATTTTTTTTTATTTTTAATTGAAAAGCGATCATTTTTGTTATTGTAAAAAACATCGTTGTTGAAGATAAAAAATAAAAAAACAAAATTGATCTGTAGGGATTTGAACCCTAAACAATACGTGCATTGCGTTATTAAGCCGTTGTGTAAACAATTGCGCCACGGCCACTTGTAGTCCTGTCATATACCGGTCGTTTTGAGTCATAGGATATTTAAAGCTAGGAGGAGGTGAAGGAAGCTACGTCCATACCAATATTGTAGAGTACACCGTTTATAGACTCATACGCGTCCCCACTTCTTAGCAAATTTTCATACCCTTTACCTCTTCCGGGCTTTATTTATCCTATTTCTCAAAACGACCGGTATTAACAGCCTTATTAGAAATTCACATGCAATGGATTTAAAAACAATAATTTTCTGGCTTTACTAAATTGCCTTTCTTTGTACTATGGTTGTGGAAATGTGCATCATTCGCCCAGTTATAATATGTAGCATTTAAATTTGGGTGAAGTAGTATTAGGGAGATAATATTCACCGAAGTATTAGTATATTAGTAGTAAGTATAGTATTCCCCTATGTCCCATTCGGCCGTGGAAACCCTGTATATGTATATATATATATATAATATATTAGATAAATATAAAATATTTACAGATTGTAGACATGCTTTTATGATATTTACAAGAGCGACCTGCAATGTATCCGGAATCGCTAAGAGAAGCACAGCATTGCTGTTGCGTTTTATTTTTATTTTTCGATGTAGTCTCCTCGACCAATACACTTTGTTAAACGGTATTCCAGTCTCTTTAAGCCGTAGGAAAAGTAGGTATGTTTCGAGGACTGTAAAATAGCCGTCTGTACCGGCGAGGATCTCCTTATCTTGGCGATCAGTAAATCAATAGAATATAATGCAGGTACATTGGTAGATTATCTTTTCTTAACAGTAATGCCTTTCTTACTTTACCAATTTACAAGCTTTTACTGTAATTAGTATTTGCAACGGTAAAGCATTAACGATCACAATCTCTGAGCTGACAATAATAGCGATAGATAATAAGCATCTAAGATGTTCATTTTTCTGAGAAAATTGTACGAGGCCCCAATAAGATATCCCTTCCTATTACATGCATGATATCTTTTGAATTTCAAGAAATAGTTACTGTTCTGCGAGTTCACGCGTTGGGAACCTAGTGCTATTTTTGCAAATATAGTACATACGCAATTTACTCTTGTACATTTTAGAAAGTTTTGATTGCTCTTATTAGCTTCGACTATAATATTTTACATTTTTCATGTGGTTATTAATAAATATATTGATTGTATAATTTTTATTGCTATTAAAGTTGTACAAATAACGTGTTTTATTGTAGCGGGTTTTAAGTACATAGATGTATGTATGATATGTCAATGAGACGGCATTTACTTGGAACCAGTTCTTAATAACTCCAAGAAATAGAATTTGGAATTGGCAAGCGCTTCCCAAGTATTCAGTACCAGGTAAAGCGGTTTTGAAAAAAAAATTAGCATTTAAAAGTTATCGTATTTATTACACCTCGATCAACCTGTTTACAAGATAAAAAAGATGCTTAAGCATAGATAATATATAATAGATTTCAAAGTTATCTATTTTTGTCGAGAATATATTATTTACTGTATTAAACAGAACGTATTTTTACATACATACAGGTAGGTATATGTGTACAAAGTCACCTAAATTAAACATACTTCGTTGGCGTTTTGAATGATGTGATAGTGAGGTATTTTTGGGAAAGTTAATTTTACGTTATTTGATTCATTTGCTGTTTAATTAGTTCTCGACTTTTTATTTATATCTTGAAAAAATTGCGAGACTGGTGTCATTAATCCTTTGAGCAAATGGAAATTATAAATAATTAGAAAGTATTTACCTTTGGAAATTTAAAAATAGAATAAACAAAGCAAATATACAAACAACAAATATATAAAATACAGAATCAATGTAAAATATAGTCCTATTATTATATTTGGTAATAGTTATATATGCTGAATTTGTTGCTGGAAATTTTGTATGATATGATAATACCACACCAATTATCAATAGACATAATTAAAACTTTTTAACAATAATAAATAAAATAATAGCTACAAGCTATAATAAATACATTTTTGATCTAACACTTAAGGTAGTACGGTCTCTAATTATATTTATTAATACTTTATAGATATACTATTAATACTAGTTTTTGATTGTTTAAAAAATAGTGTATTATAACTTACTGTAAAATTATGCTCTTGAAACATAGTACATAAACTATAAAGTTACTTACAAAACAAGGGTTTCATTCCACACAGGATTCAAGCAGGAACGAATAGTCTTGGTTTTCTTCTTGACATTATCCGAATCCGGAATTAGCTTCAGCTTCACGTACGGATCGCTAAGACCGTTGGGATCCATTGGTATTAGATTACGTCCCTGGATTACTAAATAAATAATGGAAAATATAGTAAATCAAATTGTATTGTAACATGTGTAAATAATTGCAACGTAAAGAAATGTTCTCTGTCAATTCTCTTCTATTTATTAAAAAAAGAACGTTTCTAGAGAGTTGATGAATATAAACCAAATATTGAACGAGTATAGTTATATTTTTAAAATGTCAGTTAAAAATTGATCGATATGATGGATGAGCTCAATATAATCCCAAATGACCTGTTATAAATTTACTATTAAATCATTCAATTAGGATATTTCAATTTGTTATGGGCGTCATTAGATTGAAAGTAGGAACATGGGCAGTTAAACGAATTTCAGAGTTGCTTAAGTTTACGGACGCCTTCAAATTAATGCGCAAACTGCCGGTGTTGTTAACGGACAAATCTGAAATTGAATTATAATGAACCTGAGTTCAGGTAAGCGGGTACATATCCTGACTTGTTAAATGGTTTAGACTCTACTCAGTAGTATACTATAACGATGTTAAAATATACTGTAAAAAGTCTCTTATATGTACTTATACAAACATTTTATTGAACCCTTTCAAATTGTAGGTAATTAGCAAAAATCTCCTACCTAGGCCATCGTCTCCCCCGTCCCCCCTCCATTGGTATTTGCCCTTTCAGTTATTATTTAAGTAGTGACACGTTACAATCCATTATTTGGGTTAGTAAATTCTGTAAGAACTTGTAGTATGCTAGTGCTTTTGTGAGTTGGTTTATTGTTCATATTTAAATTGTTAAACAATATTCAGCATGAGTCGCAAAAAAGACCTAACAGTTGAAATGAAAACAAGGATATTTGGATTATTAGAAGCAGGACCGTATTCGCAAAGGGAAATATTGCGACTTTTCCATTCATACAGTGTACCGAATTGCAATTTTGAATCGGAAAAATATTCCTACCACTAGTAGCGGAAGACCCTTTGGCGGAAGAGAAAGCATAACAACACCTCAAGAAGATCTCATCAAAATAATAAAAATAGCACTTGCTAACCGCAAACTGTCTAGTAAGGACATTCAAAATAGGTTGGCGGAAGAAACAGTGGAAGTATCCGAGAGAACAGTGCAGCGGCGCTGAAATGTAGGCGCTCATTAAAAAAAAACCAGATTGACACCAAAAATGAAACAAGCCCGCAACAATTGGGCAAAGGAGCACCAATACTACTTTGTTGACCATTGGGCAAAGGTAGGCCTACATTAAAGTCTTATAATGTATCTCCGTTTCTTTTTTAAAACCGAGTTAACTTTCTTTTGTAGCAAAGGTCATCTTCAGTGACGAGACAATCACGCAGATAGCGAATGAGAGCGCTAGATTTTTGAAATTTCCCGGGAATTCATCGATTAGATCCAATAGAAAACGTGTGGAACCAACTGAAAAAAGATTGTGCATGCAAAGGTCAATCCTAATAAATTGAATTGATCAAGAATCTTGAAGATACTTGGCAACATAATGATGCAATTAAGAAACCATTCGCGCTTGCATAATGAGCATGCCAAGAAGAATACGACAAGTAATTAAGGTGAAAGGTGGAATCACCAAATATTAGATATATCTTTGGGTAATGCACAAATGTTGATGTTTGTATATTTAGAACAAAATTTGCGTTTAAATTCATTAAGTATTTGCATAAAATTATTAGGCAGTGTTGCTAATATTTTGACCAGGTACTGTAAAAGAAGTGTCAGATAGCTTACACCATTGCTAACACCTTGGTTTTTTCAGGGCATATTTTATACATAATTTATCGTTTGTATGTACAAAAAGTATAAAAAGATTTAAATACTTGGTTGGCCATACACTTGTTGCGTTTCAAATATTGCGTGCTAGGTGTAATAAAATTTTATGTTCAATTTTAATTTTTTTTCGTTCTTTCGATCAGCCAAAAGCTATACATACATATACACTATCGACCAAAAATGAGGGATCAGTATGTAAATTACAATAAACTTTAAAACAAACATTTGTTTCTTATAAAAAAAAGACTATATATGTATAATAAAAACATAGAACGGAATAATATTTACTATTTCATTATTCTCAACAGTTGGTGCAACATATTCCGGCAGCATCCTTTCACCAGCTCTTCTTCTAACAAAAGTACGTCGATTAGTACCGAAGACTTGAATTGCTTTTGTTCGTTCATACCACCTTTGACCACATATTCATATCCAAATCTGTATGCTGTTTGGCCCATTCCAATCGCTTCATAAGGTTTTGCGACCATAGTAATTCGTAAATTCTCATTCGGTGTAGTCCCTATGGGAACGTCTTCGTGGTGCTGTGGTTTCGGTTCTCTGATAACGTTTCATCATTCCTTGCACTTCCCGATAAGTTAATTTAAGTTTCTGTGGGTAAGGAATTGTTTTCTCTATGTAGAGTTATTATAGCACTTCGTGTTTCTAGATTTAGTTCTCTTCGTTTTGGCATGATATAACCTTTTAATTTTTATTCACCAACGCACGCTTCACGACCTTCTCGTACAATTTCTAAATGTAAACTAATATTTTGTACATGATAGAGGGCGAAATACTATCCTAATTGTACAAATGTTCGAAAACAGCACCCCCATTACAAAATAATGCAAACCAGCTTAAATAAATATTTACGAAAGAATACTTCAATAATAGTTGTGGCCATAAATCAAATTAAATAAAATGGTGACGTTTTTCGCTATAATAGCGTCTCTTTTACATGTGGTTATAATTTCCTTAAATATTCCAAGAAGAAAGGAGAGTTTCCATTTTATTACCATAAATGAAGCAGATCAAAAGAGCGAGTAATTATTATGGTAGACCAGTGATCCCTCATTTATGGTCAGGTCAATAGTGTACATACATATGTATCTGAACTCTTTCAGTTTGCATTAGTCACTTATTCAGCTACTCACTTTTATAGTGTTTATTATTTAAATTTTATATGGGAGTTACATATAAACTACAGATCTGATCCGGGTAATGTTCGAGTTATTATTAGTAGTTTTAGAAATTTGCCCTCAAAAATCAATTGCGACGGTATTCTGAACGTTAAAAAAGATATAATACATTCTTTTAGATCATGCTCTTTTTCGTTGCTACTATAAAGAAAGATTTAGTTACCAATGATCGAGGAACATTTTAAATAGTTGAATTTGAAAACCTTTTTAAGACGTTTAAATTCTGATATAAACAGATATTAATATTTATTATAGTATTAAATCTAAATAAAAACAAAGTTAGTTGTGTGAATATGATAAATTGAGGCATTTCTTTTGTCCTACCATACATAAACTATTTTTAGAACATTAACAAAGCACAATGATATCCCTGGTGATGTTTTGTATTTGAATATTAAATTTACTTGTTCCTATTGCAAATATACTAATAGAAAGTTCTGGACTTCGACAATATCGAGGAGAATAGGATGGGTATAGGAAGGACACTTTAATCAGTAGATTTACTGGATCAAAATTATTGTCACCTGTATTATTGAGAGAGCGAACAACCAAATAACATATACATATAGCTGAAGTCTTCACGACCGGTGACTGAAGTCCTTCTGTTGTAAAGGTTGTACTTAATGCTTTCCAGATTATGTTGCTAGCTTCCTCAGATGGTTTTTAAGAGCTGATGTAATTTTGTCTTTGTTATACATATATGAATCCGTATGTTTGAATTCTGAAGTACATAATTGGCTACCCTAAATCCTTCAGTACGTTTGGGGTTTCGGTTGTTCAGTTAGTATTTGATCAATATTTTTTAACTTCGAATTATATGTTTCTTTCTATTTGACTCAATACGTTGTAGGGCCTATTCGACAAAATTTACTATTCTTATCTACATACACATTGTTTGTCGTATTGCTTGATTTCGTAGAGTGGCTTTTTGCTTACTTTAGGGAACGTCGATCTAATAATTTCTATTCTAACGAAAAAAAAAATAGAATTGCATTAATAACATTTTTCTATTTAATTAACGAAACAATAAGCAATGGGTTAACAACGACTAAAGCCAAATTAGAAAGTAAGTGGTATGCTAATCAGCAGCTAGATTGCGACGATGTTCATAACTATTTGAGTATGAATGTTCAAATTCTAGCTCAATCGCGCTTCAAGTCCTATTAGAAATGGACTTCCCAGGTTCAAAAAATATTAACCCAAACAGCGAATCACGCAGCCAAACTCTGAAATAGCCTTTTCGAAAGCCTGGAAGAGCGAGCTGGCAACTAGCAAACGGGCAATAACATACAATAGGATCATTTGGGCGATTAAATCCTTCGAGGCGAGTCCCCTGGACCTAATGAGATCTTTCCTGCCTTGTTATAGCAAGGAGAAGATGCAATAGCATTAGTCCTTTGCCAAATTTATAGAGCCAGCCTAGTGCTGGGTCACATACCATCAGTTTGGAATAGAGTTAAGGTTATGTTTATCCCTAAACCTAGACGTAGTTCATACGCCGAGGCTAAGGCATATAGACTGATAACCCTATCGTCGTTTATTTTGAAAACTATAAAACAACTGCTTAAAAAGTATCTTAGGGAAACCTCCTTGATAGAGAGGCCTCTACACCCTAATCAGTATGCATATCCAGCAGGTACACATTGCGAAAGTGCCTTGCACCAGCTTGTGTCGCGGGTGGAGGCCACTCTAAGCAACGAAGAAATTGCGTTAGCAGCATTTCTTGACATAGAAGAAGGTGCTTTCGATAACATCTCTTTTGAATCTCTAATACGAGCAGTCAGAAGTCGTAGAGTAGAAAACACCATATGCGAGTGGGTAGAAAATATGCTCCATGGTAGACAGATAGAAGCAGAACTAGCAGGAAACAAGATGCAGGTGTCAGTTTCTAGAAGATGCCCGCAGGGAAGTGTATTGTCCCCTCTGTTATGGGACATGGTAATTGACGACCTGTTCGTTCTGATAAAGGAGGCACGCTGCTACACACAGGGATATGCTGATGACATTTAGATACTCTTCATAGGTGAAAGC
>SMLS01069555.1:0-67983 GCA_004785975.1 Popillia japonica
TTATCATTGACCTAACAAGTGGAAAAACTATCTGGATAATAATATATGTATTATCTTCGAAACTTTTACGTATTCAAAGAAGTTAAACGTAATAATAAATATGAAGCTTCCTGCATATGTATAGAGTGCCATACAATTACGAGGGCTTTTGGAAATTTTTGTAGATGCAATCTAAGAAAGTCTGTTATTAAAATTCTATCAATAATGTAATTCACTTTTGACTTTTAAAAGTAAAAAAGGTTCCAAGACGATAAATAATATTTGTGCAGGCTTTTGCAACTCGTATGAACATCTAAATATTCATTATAACAAAAAGTATATGTGAGTATTTTGTCCAACTCTACAATATCCATATAGAATTTACATTACTAACATCATTATTGAAAACCATATATTTGAGTTTAATTAAATAAAAACAATAATATTTTAACGGAATTTTTTATCTAATTAAGTTATTTTGCAGGTACCTCTTGTTCCACTTATACCTTGTAGTAGTGTATTTATTAATATTCTTCTGATGTCCACTTCCCAACTTCATACCTACATCCGTCTGTTTGGTTGGCTAGCTATAGGTATAATTATAATTAGTACACTGGTGCTCATAAAAATTGCAACACTATAAATACAGTAACACACTTTTTACAGCACTGATTACCAGCTGATAACTGAGATGTCTATAAAATGATACGGAAGTGAATACTCCTACTGATGTGATGAAACCTGTCGGAAGTTAATAACATTTTATTTTTAATGGCAGACAAAACTTATTACTTTCTACAAGCAACAGATGTGTTGCAATTTTTGTGTCCACAATTTATATGCTAAAACATGCATTCATTATTTGAAAATTGCTATTGGCTATTTGTGCTATTGGCTACTAACTAGTAGTGTGAGCCGTGTCAAGTTCTCAACGTTCTGACCACAATAAAAAATTGATAATTAAGACTTATATATAATTATATTATATATATTATATATATAATTATGTTCTTTCTAATTAAAATATTTTTAACTTCTAGCGCTTCCGGTAATACCGAAAATTTCCATTTATTTAGTTATCAAACATCCTGTATATTTTTACATACATATTTATATTTACCCATTCCTAAGCTGTATCAATACCTGAGCGACGAGAACGGCAGTCTACATTGTGTGGTTACTTTACTATGGCACATTAACTGTCGAAATTTTGAAGAACCATATCTTCATTTCTTCAAATGTCACTCCCGTATTTTATTACTTACAATTAGTCGTTGGCAACGTATAATTTTATATCTCTTATATCTCACAGGTCTTAGATTATTGCTATTGAATTGAAATGGATAACACTAACCAAAATAATATTTATACAAATAAAAAAAATTTTAATTTATTTTTTATACACGGAAAGTGCGTGAGTTTCTTAGCAGAACCTGTATAATGTTTAACGAAAACTACGTATGGCGACTTATGGTATAACCGGAAGCACTAGAAATATAAAAATATTATAATTGAAGAGAGCACAATCGATTATATATAATTCTGAATTTTCAAATTTATGTTTTGGCCCATAAACTTCTAATGAATGGTAAGAGGCCCGTATATATAGAGCAAAATTTACATTAAGAATAATTTCATAATTTATTATTTATGGGGACCACTTGATAAAGAGTAAGTGCATATATGATTACCTGGAAGCATGATTCTTAACGTTAATATTTACAAGAAAAAGCAATGTTCTTCGAATAATGAAAATATCTTTTTGAATTACATGAATAAGTATACCGTTGTTTTTTAGGATTCATTATCTACTTCTCATATGGAATTTGGCACAGCGCAGAAAGAAAGGTACAAGTAGCAGAAAACGACAACAAAGAAGGGAAACCAGCCATTACGACTAAACTATAGTTATTTATATGTATATTTGTACAAAATATTATTGTAATTCGTTACCATGATCTAATTTTACAGTTAGCTTTGAACATAATACTAATAAGTATATACATACAGTATGATACTGGCTCTCAAAGGAAATGAATTCTTTGTGCCATGTGATCCATTCCTATTATGTGTTATTACTTATTACAGCAATTTTTACAGCATATTTTTTTTAATTTATAGTGAATAATTGCAAAAATAAATATTCGTTTCAAACCAATCATTTTTTCTATTTCAACAAATACCTGGACAAGTTAGTTGATTTCTCAAAGTTAAATGCAGTCTAAAAGTAAAATAAATATGATACAAAATCTTGCTTATACTACTATATTACCTGCTAATACTTATTGTTAGTAGGTTAGTTGCTCGCCGTTTTAGTGCTGCCTGCTCCTTGATGAAATATAAAAGATTTTATTGTAAATGATGTAAGAAAGCAATATGTATATTATTCTGCATTCCATATTAATGTAAGTTTTTTTCTATCTAAGAAAATCACTGGTAAGGAATTATCTGGTATTATACTTCAATATTTAGAGCATCAAAGCTTGTGATTGCAAGTTAAAGGTAAGTAACGCAACAACTTGAGGGAAAAATTAAGAGATAATAAATCGATAGGTTGTATCTACAAATTGGGATCAATCACTCACGACTTACCCACTTGAAAGTGATACTTTCAATTGGTGCAATATTCACGATACGCTGCAAAGTATATAAAAAATTAAGTATTGATACCGTAATAATTTACTCAAAGTTGAAATAGAAAAACAATGGAAATGAATATAATACCACATTATTTGAAACTTTTTGGCGACTATTAGAGGTATCACGAATGTTTTTATGACATACATGGCTCCTCCGCATTATGCTGCAAATCTCTAAAGATATGCAAATCACTGGATTGGTAGACGTGGAACGATTGAGTGGCCTTCGCTATCACCAGACCTAATAAGCCCAGACTTCTTTTTGTAGAGTAATTTAAAATCAGTAGTTTATAAGACTCAACGAATAGATTTAAGTGATATCAACGAATTGTTGACGTATGTAGAAATATTCCAAGAGCAACTTTTGAAAAAGTGAGAAAAGAATTTGAAAACCGGCTTTCATTTGAGCTATGACAGGATAGTTCGTTCTCTTTAAAATTTGTGAAGAGGTACTCGTAGGGATGCAGTTGTAAACGTCAAATGTAATTTGTATTTCGACAGACATCTGTCAAACGTTTCTCTCTTGAATTAGAAGTAGACGTTTTTTAAATTCGTTTTAGTTTCCAAATATTAAAGCTGGGTCGTTTTCAAAAAGTCACCGCGTATGTATACTTACATATATGTATGTATGTATATCAATAATATATTAATATACTTTAATGATAGAAAATAAACATTCTGTTTGTGTTATTTGCACTAAATTTGTTAGGGAAATAATTGCTTTTAGTGAAAACCTGTTACACAAAAATAATGGAGTGTTGTGTGAAATTCGGTAAAAACAGGAGAACACCGACAACAACGATACAAGTAATTCAAAGGCTTATTCATTTTATTACACGTTAAGTTTGAAGCAGTTATTACTTCTAAGTAATGCTGAAGACCTATAAGTAGGAGAAAATTCTAGTTCTGATAAAGAATTTGTTGATGATTATGAGAATCGAAAAATAGTGACAACAAATAAGAACCTATCATCTATTTTTTATATTTACTCATGAGAATTCCTATTCCAAATTCTTTTTGTAACACATTATATCTCATTGTCAGTAGAAACAAATAATTTATCTGGTTAAAAGCAGATTCTTTTAGCTACTTATATCATTCTTTCTAAACCTTAGCTTCCCTCAGAATAGTTTTTCAAAACGTACGAAATTCCATTTTTACACTGGTTGGCATAATTTTAGATCCAACCGCATCATTGCATACCATTTTACTACTATTAATACTAAATTAAAAGGAATTAACATTTTCAAATGACTACAGGATTATTTGCAAGAAAAATTTGGATTGATAATCCGGGATTACCTTTTAGCCAAGTCTACAATTTTGTGGTTAGACATTGCTAAAAAAATGACGCGCAAATTTCCGAGCTCCCTAAAATATCTGCTCAAAATTGTCTAACAGCTTCTAGATTATGTATATCTGATTCTATGTGTTGTCCCGTAAAAAAAAGTTTCACTTCACACTTCGTTGAAAATTGTGTCAGCTTCATTAGAAGGTTTCTAAAAAGTAAAACTTTTTAGAAAACTGAAGAAGCTGACAGCATTTTCAGCGAAACATCACGTGAAAACTTTTCTACGCGACAACAATCGTGAAAATCTACTCTCAACTAGAGAAGGTAGTTATTCATGTTTATTACATGCATGACACATTTATAAGTAAGAACGATACCGTTTCTGATACTACGTAACAAAAAAAACCTTAACCAGCACAAACTTCTTCTTCTTCTTCTTCTTAGAAATTCTCAAGGGAGTTTTACCCTACAATCTGTATAGATATTATTATCACAACTGAACAAGAATGTGTACAAGAATTTTAATACAATAAGGAACAAAGAATAATATATACAGGGTGATATTAAAAAATCTTTACACACTTTGGTAGGTAGAGATGAAAACAAGAAAAAAATTCTAATACACTTAGGTCTAATACTCATTGGTTTTCGAAATAGTTTTTACAAAAAAAACTACAATAAACAACTTAGATGTAGCTTTTTTATTAAAATACAACAAACAACGCATTTATCTCACTCTAAAGTTATCGCAGAAGTTGTTCAAACTGTCGTCCTTGCTCTTGTAAACAAAGTTGCAGCCGTCGTCGAAGAGACTCACGCACTTGATGGTAAACACCTAGAGTCGTTAGTTGTTGGCAGACGTCTACAATTTGCTGCCAAAGTTCATCTTCTGTGTTCACTTCAGTGGCGTAAACAAGATCTTTTAAGCACCCCCAAACCAAAAAATCTAAGGGTGTAAGATCAGGAGATCTTGCTGGCCATGCGACAGGTCCTCCCCGACCAATCCATCTGTTTTCGAACCGTTCATTTAAATAGTTTCTTACTAAGTGCGAAAAATGGGCTGGAGCTCCATCATGCATAAAATACATGTTCATAATAACATCTAATAGCCCATCCTCTAGTAGTTCGTTCAAATTGTCACGTAAAAAGTTTAGGTAGGATCGACCATTCAACCGATTGGGCAAACGAAATGGTCCAATTGAACAATCACCCACCATGCGTATCCAAACATTTATCGAAAATCGAAATTGATGATTTCTAACATGAATTGCGTGCGGATTCTCATCTGACCATTCGTGCATATTATGAAAATTGAAAACTCCATCACGAGTAGAAGAGGCTTCGTCTGTAAACAGAATGTTTCCAAGAAAATCACGATTTATGTTACATTTATGTATCAGCCATTGGGAAAATTGGATACGCGGACGGTAGTCCGTCTCTCTCCGTAGATGATAAACCTTCTGTAAGTGATACGGATGAAGTAATTGCTCTTTAAGGGTCTGCCAAACAGATACATGATTGACGTTGACAACTCTACTTATTCGCCTGGTACTCACATGAGGATCATTACCTACTGCTTGCAAAATAATTTCTTCGGTGTTCGGCGTACGGACTCTACGAAGTCTGCCACTGTCTGATTTTGGCGGCTCAAAGAACCCTGTTTCTCTTAACTTACGGTCGACGTTTTGAAAAGTTGGTTGAGATGGAATATGCCTCAAAGGATATCTCTGCTGATAAATTCGTCTATCTTCACGCGAATTTCGATGAGCTTCGCCATAACATAAATGCATATCAGCGTACTCCGTACATGTGAATTGAACCATTGCAAAAGACTAACTTAAATAGCAATAAGTAATTTCACCGTTACACTTGTTACAAATGTTGATTGACATGTATTCTGCGATTGTTCGTTTATCGCAGATAACGCAATATCACATTCATAACAGGTGTAAGTAAAAACTTAAAAATTCCATATCTCAAAAACCAATGAGTATTAGACCTAAGTGTATTAGAATTTGTTTCTTGTTTTCATCTCTTCTATCACCTACCAAGGTGTGTAAAGTTTTTTATTAACACCCTGTATATAGTAAAGCACGTATTCACTTTTCATGTCGTAATCTTAATATGTAATAATATTGAAAAGAACAATACAAGAACTGAATTGATGATTAACAAAACATTTTGAGCAAAATATAATATACACATGATTATTATTATAATACTATTAAATAATTTCTTGCTCATTTTCTTCTCGGTACATTACTAATTATTACTCGTATTATACATTATATCATCTTCAGTATACATATGTAGGTGTGTATTACCAATGGTATTACATTACACACACCAAGGCAATAAATTCTATAAACGTAAACTAGCTAATGTAAACAACAGATAACGAATAGTCTTACCCATATCTTACCTCATCTCATGTTACTTTTTTTTTATTTTAGGCGTTGATAATACCTATTAAAGACATCTCAAGCTTAAGTATAACAGTTTACAAGCTTTACTAACATGTAACATCAAAGCAATTAGTTTTCTTTTTATTATTTTTAAACAAAAGCAGATATTATTTTCAATATTACATTCCAATGTGGTTAGCTACACTTTATTGAACTGTTTTATTGGCCGTTATTTGACTAAATTAATTACGAAATAGATTTCAATTGGCATCATTGTTAAAAGTTTATAATTTGGTGGAGTGACTATTAGTAATTACAAGAAATCAGCTGCTCCGCGCGAAAAATATCGGTTCAATTAAATGTATAAACCAGTTCGCACAAAATAAAGTTAATTCTCTTCTAATACGCAAAAACACAATGTGTGCTACAGTAAATTGCAAACAAATATGGCGTGCTGTGATAAGAAGAAAAACTATATTTGTAAGTGAAGATACTAAACTTGCAAGAGTATTAACTACAGTTGATCTTACCGCATTGGGAATTGGTAGTACTTTAGGTGTTGGAATATACGTTTTAGCAGGCGAAGTTGCTAAAAATTATGCAGGTCCCGCTGTAGTAATTTCATTTCTGATTGCGGCCATAGCATCAATATTTGCAGGTAGGTAATTGTCAGATTTTTCCAGTACTATTTAGATTCGTTGTGTTGATATGTCCTAGGTTTATGTTATGCTGAGTTTGGTGCCAGAGTTCCAAAAGCTGGGTCCGCTTATATTTACAGCTATGTTTGCGTTGGTGAATTAATTGCATTTTTAATCGGTTGGAACTTAATTTTAGAATATGTAATCGGTAACTAGCAAAGTTTGTCCTTACAATAGCAATAATAAGCAATCCACCGACTTTCAGGCTCTGCTAGCGTTGTAAAAGGGCTGTTTACATACTTGGATGCATTAGTCAACAACGCCATGTCAACATTTTTGCAACAAAATATACCATTAAATTTATCTTCAATAGCGCCGTTTCCAGATCTTTTTTCCTTGGGAGTTACGTTAGTATTTTCTGGTAATTAAACTCATAAAATATTAATTTGTAAATGTGATTAATAACAACTGATATTTTTAGTTGCTCTTGCTTTAGGTGCAAAGGAGTCATCTGTTGTTAATAATCTATTTACCTGTATTAATTTAGCGGTTGTGCTATTTGTCATAATATCAGGATTTTGGCAAGGTAAGGTATTTCTTATTTTGTACTTTTTCCTATTTATTATCTTCAAAATATTTGTACTGATATACTTTAATAACTTAATTTGAATAAAATAATTTATAAATCCGATACTTTTCGTCAAAAAACTTAGCATAAACGTGTAACTATTCAAAGATAATTATTGATTATTATTTAAAATAAAAATAACAAGAAATTAACCTCATTTAATTGAATTTTTAATAAAAATGTTGCTGAGCCACGCGTATTAGTGTCACGAAACTTCATTTTTCGTGGCAGCAGCTGCTCGATATTCTCTTGGAAGAAGCATCCAAAGCAATCTGCTCTGTTATTCTGAGCTTATAAGGTTTGTTCCAACCACCGATCACAGTACGATACATGTACTAGGTCGTGATCGTTTTCTACGCATGCGCTAACTATGTACTACTTGCGTACGTTACAAAAATTAACGAAGGGTTGGAACGAATTCGTGACTGCTGGTGACGCCATCTGTGATAGTTTTGTGCAGTCGTATACATTTATCAACAAAAGAGGAGGAGTAGGTACATTGCGCATGTCAGAACAAACGGTACATGCTATGGGATAGTTACTGTTGTGACGGTACAATTACCGATCCTTGTACGGCCCTATCTAAGTTGGAACAGAATTGTGATGCTGCTTTGCACGGTCATAAAACAAGTTGGAACGCCATTTTCACACTACGCAAGTACTGTACGATAACGTTACGGTAATAAGAGGTGGTTGGAACAAACCTATAGTGTTCGCGGAGGATTATTATCTATTTGTGTGGCCGTAGAATTGGTCCTCCTTTCCTGGACTACCCCACTCCAGAGCGGATAACAACGGTAGTAATGACATTTTTAATTTCGCTATACAGAAGACTATGTTCGTGTAAACCAACAATTCGAACTATACCGAAGTCGCTCAACTAACAAGGAAACACAAGTTTCATAAAAATCGGTGAGGGACACTTCCCTGTGTTTCCTTGTAAGTACATATGTATGTACTATCGAGGGCTTAAGTAATGAATCAGACTTCAAGCTACATAGCCTTCTGCAAGTATTCGACACATTTGACTACTCGCACTGGGCGGCTGTAATTAGAATTAGAGACGGATACCTAGCAAGTAAATTTCAGGTAGAAAGAGTCGCAAGAAATGTAAAGCGATATATTACAATTACATTTACAATAGCTGCATTTACTCTTTATACTAGATTTCGTTAGCACAAGCAGTTTCTTTGACAAAAGTAAATATTGCTATTATACATTGTATATGGATAAAACATGTATGTATATCTTCACATGTAAATTTTCAATATGTTTTTTAAGATAATAACACGATTCTATTTATAGAAAAACAAATTGTTTCTGATGCCTTATTAAGAAACAATTTAAATGAAGTAGCATTTTAAAGAAATTTATATGTTTTAATATTTACGCAATCACAAAATAATGAATTTAGTTTAATTTAATAAAACATAGGTATAATAAATGTATTTTTGTAATCATTATGTGCATAGAGGAACACAGTTCAGATATTTTCTACTTTTAGGTCAATTCAACCACTATTAATTTGATTAAAGATCATTTATTCCAGAACCTTTATAATTTATTAGGTATTTGTTAAAACTTCGTCAGTGAAAGAAATTGACTTTTAATTCGTGTCGAATACACAGTTCTAATCTATTTTTGCTTTTACTACTATTTCTATTTCTATATAATTGGCTATTATATTTACTAACTTGTTCCGCAATGTGTTTTGTGTATTTGATTCTACTCAATTTTGAATAATATATTCTATATTACAAATTAATTGGTCTAATCAAATATTATTATCTATTAAAAATTTTGGGCCTAAAGTTATATAACTTATAACATAATAGAATACACAACCTCTTAGTTATCTTGTAAAATTAGAGAGTTTCGAAGTACTTCAGGATTGAATAATTTTTGATTATAAAATTATAATTAATTTAGTTCAGAAGAGTTAATTAAGTTGTATGTTATGTGCTATAATATTATTACTCCCTTTAAATTCTTAATCTCTATAAAATTGCTGTAAGTGCAGTAATTATTAAAACGATTAAAACTTCTTAAGAAAACTAATGGTAGATATAAGTGTATCTATATTGTATATCATATTGTATAGTTTGTGTTGTTTCAATTAAAACATTAAGCAAATGTTAATAAAACAAAATTAAAGTTTCTAATTTTATAATTTTTGTAATTATTATTTAAACAATATTTTGCACGATAAAATAATGACTAATTTATCATAAACGTTTTTTTGCTTTTATTAATTTATCTACATTCTACCTGAATTCGGTATCATCATATTCATTTCCAATATATTCACAATTCGCTAGGTTTAAATTCTTTTAAATATTCGCTACCCCTTGACCTGCGGCTATACGGCTTATTGCAGTTGCCCAGTTATGTTTGCGTCAATAACAGTTCAGAACGGGAAGCCCACAATAGACGCGTTTTATTGCAGTTTGATGCATTATATTTGCCCTCGATGGTACATAGTTCATATTTTTCCATTCTTTTCACACGCCACTCACTCGGACCAGTCACTCCGAGAGAGTGGTATTTGACAGATTTCAAGCGTTTTCTGCTTCCGTCCGGATTTGGTGAAACGAATACAGACAGCATTATTCACTAAACTTATTCGTAACTTTTAAAATAGAAATGGATGGTATTCTGGAATCTGAAAGCAGTTTTCCTGATTGTAGTGCAGAAGAAATTAGGCCGCTAAGTAGAAAACGAATTAGAGATCCGATAGTGATGATAGTGATAAGAAAGATATTTCAAATTTTACCAGACAAAATGATTTTAAATTATTTTTAAATAAAGAGATTCTGGAAGATATTGTAATGGAAACAAACAGGAAAATGATAATTAATCATTTTGAAGAGATTAGTTTAAATGAAGTAAAAGTTTATTTTGCTTTGATTATTTTGATGCCTTTAATACAAAAACCAACGCTTCAAAGTTATTAGTGCACAGATTCCAACATAGAAAAACCATTTTTCGAAACAGTAATGTTTAGAGATAGATTTTGTCACGCGTTGCAGCAAAACGTTCTCGTAGAGCTAGTTGTCTAAAGTGCCTGACGCTCTGTAATACAGCTCGGTTGACCAGTTGGTCTTCTTCGTGTTCCTCTATATTTTTCTGTCCACACACGACACACTCGCATTACCGTCATTACAGTACAATTAACACGATGGTCAATTTCGCGACAAGACAAACCAACATCTCGATAGGCAACAATTCTACCCCTGTCAAAGTCACTAATACGGCGATAATTTTGAACATTTGACGTCTTCGAACTCTATGGACATTTTGTTACGCTTAACAGTTGTAGACGGACACACAATAACTAAACTTTTGTGTATTAGTCAACTCTCATGAACATGAATCTCTTCGCAGAATATTAAGAGATTTTTTTGTAAAAAAGAATCAATGATAAAATGTTAGCATGTTTTAAATATAGTCAAAATCAAGTTGACCGAATTACTTCTTCTGAATGTAGTGCTTCTAATGTCACTGAGTGTATTAAATACAATCTTCAAAAATGTACCTTTATCTAGAGAGTTTTTCCAGCAATAGAGCTGCATGCTTTAGTTTTCCTAAATTTGCTAGTAATTAATACATATAATTAATTTCAGGAGTATACCATTATTGAAATTCCGTTCATAAAGTTTTATATCAATTGTTTTAGTTAACATCGCAAATTGGTCTATTCCAAAAGAACAAGTTCCATCAGAAAAATATGGTGACGGTGGCTTTGCTCCATACGGAATTAGTGGAATTATAAGAGGTGCTGCAGCATGTTTTTATGGGTTTATAGGATTTGATTGTATTGCAACAGCAGGTATTCTGACAATTCATTGTATTGATAAAATGAGTTCATAAAACGATGACATTATTATTAATTTGCCTTTAAGAAGTATACTAGACGATGCATCGGTACTGTGTAGATTGTATGCCTCGATGACATCGAATTAATTTCTTATTAACGAGTACAAATAGAAATATTTCTAATATTATTGGCGTAGTATCTTACAGTTACTACAACGTTAAGTTATAAAGTACGCAGCAACGTTATAAAGCTAAAAATATTTCAAAGTTGAAAACTCAAAACTAAAAACAATATACATATAAATTAGCACTAGATAGATAGATAAATAATTGCTGACATGGCCCTGCAGCCTCTTTCCACTGCAACCCATGTGTCTATTGTGGATCTCTGTTATCTAGACGACTGGGTCTAGCACTGTCTTTTTAATGAGTCTCTAGCTTCCGCGGGGTTATCTTTATATAGCTAGTCCTGTCTGAGTACGGTTCGCCAATGCATTCTTGCCTCAGTCGGGCTAGCCACTGTCATTGGCATAAAAAGTGCTGAGTTCTGTTCCGTCTGGCAGAATCTGCATATAGCTTTTTCGTCAGCCTGACGTTGCTCATATGTTTGTTGCATGTATAGTATCCTGTTAGTAGTTCTTCATTTAACTTAATAGTTCTCAAGCGCTTTTATCACAGGTTGGTTGTCAGTGGAAATGGCTATGAGCTTATGCCCTATTCCTAGCCTTACTATTTCTGCTGGAGTGTCTGTCTAAAAGACTTCCGTTTCATTCGATAGCCTTAAACTGATTGTCGTATTAGTATTACCGTTTGGTATTTTTTATAGAAGTTGTATTTTGAATCCGTAGTGTCTGTATGTAGGCATGTTACCTTTTAGGGTTTTAGTTCTTTAATCAACCTCTGGTGTATTTTCCATGTATTTGTGTAATGGGTGACTAACACTGCTTTCAGGAGAAGAAGCCAGGTCGCCTCAAAAATCCATTCCAATCGCTATTACTGCGTCCTTGCTAATAGTATTTCTTGCTTATTTTGGCATGTCTACAGTTTTAACTATGATGTTACCGTATTACGACCAAGTAAATTACTAAATTTATATGAAAAAGTTTTGCTAAATTTACTAACTACAGTTTTCTAGGATGAAAAGGCACCATTTCCATACGTGTATGACATTATAGGTTGGCCAGTGGCGAAGTACGTTGTAAGTGCAGGTGCATTATGTGGATTACTTTCTAGGTATGTAATGCTCAAATTTTGTGTAGGTCCAATGCACAATCTATAATACCCGGCAAAATATATCTATGTGTCTTCAAAACTAAAGACACCAATTTGTGTTCGAAATATAGCACGCATTTCCACATGTTTAAAATTTGTAGTAATAACTAGATTTCGGATATCTTCAGTTAAAGAAATCTAGACACGAAACAAGCAATAAAGATAAACGTGTTATTGGGAAAAGTTTAACAAATCCTTATGTTGATGTATTTGCGGTTACATACCAAAATGTACTATATATAGTATATTCGCGGCCTCCGTAAAATTGCTTCAGTTATGGAACGCGATCTGCTAGTCGCAATTCTATACTTATGTACTTATATATACCTACTATCTTAGATGGATCTAATTAGTTTACTAGGTGCAATGTTTCCATTACCACGGATTATTTATGCAATGGCATCGGATGGTCTTTTATTTCAATTCATGGGAAAAATACATCCAAAGTTTCAAACACCTTTCTTAGGTACTTTATTAGCTGGCTTATTGACATGTAATGTACTTACATCAACGTTTACCTACACAATTAATTGACTTCACAATATTAGGAACATTGTCCTGCATTTTCGAACTTAGCCAACTCTTTAAGATGATGGCTATAGGCACACTTTTAGCCTATTCCGTAGTAGCAACATGTGTGTTAATATTAAGGTAAGAGTTATGAGAAACTTAACAATAAATTAAGATAAATGACTTTTAGATATAGTGAAGTGGTCGATAATAAGAAAGAGGACGATCAAAAGCATTTAACTATGAAGTTAATTTGGAATCAGTTATTTAATAAAAATCTAACCCGACCAAATAGATTAAGCAGTCTAATCGTAACAGTAGAAGTTTGTATTTTCTGTAAAGATTACTATAATTGCTTGTATGAATTGTAATTACATACACTTTTTTAGGTTTATTAAGTTTTTGTATTTCTACGGTACTTACGCAATATGAAAAAGAAACAGTAAATGCGTGGGTATCCGCTATTGTAGCCGTATGTGCCACATTGATTCTTGTAATAATGATATCCATATCCTGTCAACCAACATCACTGGAAAAAATAAGTTTTATGGTAGATAGTTTCTGTTGGATGCTACCAAATTTATTCTAGTATTATTTTATTTCAGGTACCTTTTGTACCTTGGGTACCTAGTATAAGTATTCTAATCAATATTTACTTAATGACAATGTTAGACCAAATGACATGGATAAGGTTTGGCGTATGGATGGCATTTGGTACGTATGTACAACCTGATCGATGATTATTTATTTTAAACATTTTCAGATTTAGTGTCATTTGCAAACTGATTAGTTTTTTGAAACTGTGGTACCACTAAAACTCAGAGCCATCATTTGTTTTCTGAATTAGGTAGTCTACAACTTTGCTATGATAAATGTTAATTCGTCCCGTATATAAGTATAACTCTAGACTGAGAGCACCATTTACGTTCATATCTGCTTTCAACCGTATTTTAGTAAACAGTACGGGATTTATAAAACAATGGAATGGAAACAACAACCAGTGGTTGTTTCTGTAAAGGAGCAAGTGAGCACGTGAACCTCCTAAACAAATCCTCGATCATATCGCACACCTACGATCAGATATCGGATCGGACATCCGGCTCGGATGCAAGAGCAGTGCGTCCTACCAATCGGAACTATTAAAAGTCTGATTCGACTACCGGGGGCAAGCCGTGCATTGTTTTTGCATAGTCTACCGCAAACATGCGACAGATTTCATATGAGCTGGCGCACATATGAAGTGTACTCCTGTGTGTGCTCGATTCGTTGCGTTCTCGGTTGACGTTAAAATTTTGGTAGCAATCGACATCGACGCTTAGATATCGTGTTGTATCCGTTATTAAATATATTTTTACTACAGTAAAATCTCGATAACTCGTAATGCCAACGGACTCGTTTATTGTTACGAATTATCAGGATTTTGAATAAACGAAATTAAGTATGTATATTAAAACCAATGAGGGAGGGATAGAAATAAGAAAAATATGTATAGATATGGTTAGACAGAACGTGATTTATTAGAAAACACATTTACCACACAGATACCAACTGATATATTACAAGATATACAAACAAGAGGATATATTGTAAGCTAACAAATATGCACATTTAGAGAAATAAATCGCTATTGTTCGGCGAATATTACGAATTACCAAAGGGAGCGTCAGGCTGTTACGAATTATAAGACGTTTACAATAACTTCAATAGAGATACTATTACGAATAACCGAGAGGCCCGAAATGCATTGGTTTTTTTCCGATTTATCGGAATTTTTTTAGAGGATAGCCAATATATTACGAATAAACGGGGTTTACAAATTATAGGGCGGCGAAATACCGGGATTGTACTGTATATATTAATAGGAATTATATATGTGAACAGTTTTATTGTGCAATATTTGAAAGGCAATTTCAATGTGTTTAGTAATGAACAAAAAATTCAAGTTAAAAATGTCAGTAAACCAAATCCAAAACCTAATTTGACGCAAACTACAAAGGGCAAATCTAAAGACTTTACAAGAAAATTTAAGAAGGACATATACGAAAAAAATTATTGGATTTGTGAGTGCAGCGTTAGTAATAGTTTATTTTGTTTTCCCTGCTTATTGTTTTGTAGCCGTACCGCAGAACCGTCTTGGGCAAAAACTGGAGTGACGGATCTGACTAATTTGTCCTAAGAAATAAAAAGCATGAGAATGTCCAATCTCACATTAATGCTCCATTAGAGATGAAGCTGATGGGAAAAGTAGATACAAGACAACAACTCGACAGTACATACAGACGAAATATTCACAACAAAATGAAAAAGAAAGAAAAAATAGATATGTTCTTTCAAAAGTTCGCGGGGATTTTAAGCTGACACTTTAACCCCACGATGAAACGAGAGATTTCTCTAATCCCGTAATTTTCAGAGGTATAATATATTTCAATTCGAAATTAGATATAGCACTAAAAGATCATTTTGAAAATTCCGTTATATTTAAAGATACTTATACATATATAAATTATTCAGAATGAGCTGTTGGATTGCATGTTGGCAGTTGCATAAGATCGTATTAAAAAACAAATTTTGAAAGCTGAATACGTCGCCGTTATAGGTGATGAAACTGTAGCAAATTAATATGAAATGACCGTGGTATTTAGATTCAGATGGTACACTAGTAGAAAGATTTTGGTAATTCACTAATTCTTTTGATCATACGGTCAGTTTATTAGAATTAATTAAACTATTTTGAAACAAGTAATAGATAAACCGGAAAAAATAATTTTTCAAAGTTATGATGGCGTAAGTGTAATGAGTGGATATCATTCAAGTGTCTAAAGTCTTATTAAAAATGGTTACAAGTATGCGTTTTATGTTCACTCTTACATCCATCAACTGAACTTGATTTGATCTCAAGCAAGAAGTGCAAGTACATATTTTTTTCTATTTTAAGTGACATTGCAATTTTTTTCCACCCGAAAAAGTAGCAATTTTAGATATAATTGTCGGTCAAGGAGTTCCTCGTTCCTCTGCCACTCGATGGAATTTTAAAAGCAGAACGGTACGGTGTATGAACATCGTGAATCGTTGATAGAATATACGAAAAAGATAGATATCATGTTTTGACAATCCTATTTCCAAAGAAAGAAATAATATAAGTAGATACATGTAAAAGTGAAATTTCTGAAAATTGTGCTGTTCAGACTGAAAGACGCCGTATACATGAAAACCGTTATACATATTTCAAAAACTATTGCAGCCAAGAAAGTTTGTGATACTATAATCACGCATGTAAAAGAAAGATTTTCATTTACCAAACTGCCTCCAGCCTGTTTGCGACTCACACATTTCTACATATGCAGAAAAAAGTTTCTATTGAACATTTAGAAGGTATACCCAGTTCTTGATAAAGTTCGCGTGCAGACAGAGTTACCTACAATTAATTTATAGAACACCTAATTTTAGGAACATAAGTGGTGCTATCCACCTGTTGAAATTCAGAACAGATAATAACCTTTATTATATGTTTTTTGCCAACTTTGCTCTCTTACAAATTTTAATAACTATTCCAATGACCACAGCTGAAGCGGAACGAAGTTTTTCAAAAATAAAACGAAAAAAAACCTGTTTGCGAAGTTCTATGAATCAAGGACTGATGGCCTTACCACTATTATCTGTTGAAAAGCAATTTATAAAAAATTTGCCCGACTTCAAAGAACCTGTTATCAATAAGTTTGCTGAGAACCAAAACCGAAGAATGCACTTTACTTTACTTACTTTAACAGTGTAACACAGTTGAGACATTAATCGTGAAAAGTAATTGTGGCTAATGAAGGATAGTTACCTACTACGTGACATGCAAGGTTTTTATACGAAATTTCCATGTTCTTGATTTTCTGAAAACCCTACGCTTCCGACCGCCGACCTACCAGCCGTCACTAACAACAACGGCAAATAATGGACGGAATAGTGAACGTTGTGAGAACTCTCTGCTGTGATGGATACTCAAAGATAACTTGAAGAAAAGTAATTACGTTGATTTTTAGACTAAGATCACCTTTTTTTTTCATTCACTCTTCTCTTTTTATCCAGGTCTCAATGATTACGTAAATTGAATACATTTTGTGTTGTCAAGTATTCGGAAAATACTCTCGATGCATAGCGGTGAACTTATTTCCGTCTAAATTTTCCTTCCACAATCCAGTTCAGGCAGAATGATAAAAAATCTAACAGCGTTAGATTTGTTAACTTACGGTTTCTTGTTGAAGAAATAATATTAATTCGGTAGTTTGCAGGTTTAAAGTACATATAGCAGTGTAAAATTTCTTGCATATATAAAAAAGAACAGAAAATATGTAAACAATGTACGTCACAAGAAATTACTTAACAACGAGAACTATTAACAACTATAGCAAAGTATTATTATTGCATAATATATAACTTAAATACATACTTTACACTGTGACGTATGTATGTATGTACATATGTAGATGTTAGGCGTATGTATTGTCTAGATACATATGTATTAGATTATTAGGCAATAAAATATATTAATAAAATAAAATAAATTAATAAATATAGTTTAATTAGAAGAGAAATATAGATAGAGAGAGAAAAAAGTTTGACATTTTAATTTTAATATTTTTAGGAACCATCATTTACTTTTCTTATGGGATATGGAAGAGTAAAATTATACTGCAACCAAACAACTGTCAAGAGGATATCCAAATAAATCTATTGCATATCACTACTCCGAGAAACTAAACTGATATATAACACAATGATTATTTCTAATATGAAATACTATTTGGTTAGTTTGTAAGTTGAAAGTACCTATCATTTTTTATTTTTGTATAAAAAACCAATTGAATTTAGTCAGTGGTTTATTAAAACCTGTATTTGTAGCATTCAATAAACAATAATTATATATCATTTTATGTATTTTTTTTATAGTAGGGGGAAATCCTCATGGACTTCTGTCAGCCAGGAAGTGCCGGACTCTTACCGGCTAAAACCCCCTACTTCACCATCTCTTGGTGCGCTGGGATCACCCAAAGGTGTGCACCGGCAGCACCAGGTTGTCTGACTTTCTACTGTCTGCTGTTCCTAGCCACTATCTCGCGCTCGCCTCTCTCCTTTTCTTGAAGGGTTTCTCTGATAAAGGCATGTCTTTTCACCCAGTTCTGCTCACTTTCAGTCATTAAGGCTATGATGTACTCCTGGGAAATTCTCTCTCCCAGTTATGCGTTTAACGTGTTTCTACCACTCGTCCAACTGTCCCACTCCAGTATTGCATGTCCAGGAGTGTCAATCCTTTGGCAGTAGGGGCAGCTGTCGTCGCTCATTTTGCCCATTCTTTTGAGGTAGCCTCTAAAGTTGCCATGTCCTAACAGGAACTGCGTCAGGTAACAATCAGACTTCCTGTGTTGACACTGTACCCACTGTCTTATGTCATGGATAAGCCCCCTGGTCCATTCCGCTTACGCGGTCCACTCACTCCAAGATCTTTGCCACCTGGGTTCTTAGCCTTTCTCTCGCCTTTGTTGCTGTAGAGTTTCTAGATGTCGAGTTGTGGAGTGCCAAACGCTCCTCCGCAAGCAATGAGAACGGTGAGTTTCCCGTTATGACTAGTATAGCGGGTTTCGAAATCGTTCTGTACCCGCTTGCCACTCGCAAGAGAGTCCTTCTTTGGAGCCTCTCTAGCATGTCTCTGTACTTAGTTAGGCGCCATACTTCCATCCAAGTGGGGGCTGCGTACAACACCTGACTCTGGATAATACCTCCTAGGGCCATTCTTTTGTTGCTTCCCGGACCTCCTATATTTGGCAATATCTTTACCAGAGACGAAAAAGTAGTTTCCGCCTTGGCTACCACATGCATACTTGGCATGTGCTCCGAAAGACGATCTTTCATCGATTATTACACCAAGGTATTTGATTTCTTTTTTCGGGATGATGTTAGTTCCCAGTATGTTGAAAAGTACCCTCTCTCTCCTGCGGGGTCCTTTAACTATTACCGCCTCAGACTTAATTTTGTGTATTTGCATAATATTAAAAGCTACAGGGGTTTTTGTTTTCTTACACTCTGATAGGTGTACGTTATGGACTTTCTGAAAATATTTTCAAAAATTGGCTATCACGTCAGGTTTCTGAGATATGTATTTTATATACATATATGTATTAAATGCACTAAGGTCTAAAGATATTTTTATTAGTAAGTTAAAAGAAACTATCAAGTTATTATCATGCTAACGGTCATGTCTGAACAGAATTTAACATGCTTGGGCTTCATTTTTAGAACCGATCAAATCAAGGAATTAATAGATCTGTGCATATATGCGTTTATATAAGACCCTATAGACACGTTATTCGACTCAAATTGACTCAGTATATGGTAGTAACATTAGTTAAACGTTTTAGGAATTTGCAATGTCCCGTATGTGTGTAAGCAATCCTAACAGTTTTTGTTATGTATGTGGAGAATTCACCGTTCAACAGCATAGACGAAACATTACACCTTTAATAGAAAAATCGTATTACCTTTATTTTAAATTGAAAATTTCAAATCAAGACAAGTTGTGGACCCTTCACAATGTCTATGCACGATGTGCTGTTACTTTGAGGAGCTGGGTAAAATGTAAGAGCATAGCTATGCCATTTGGTAGGCCTATGATTTGGCGGGAACAAAAGAATCATTCGACAGACTGCTACTTTTGCTGTACAAAGACCTTCGGGTTTTCCAGTAAAAATAAGGATGAAATTCTTCCTCATTCGGAAGCTTTGCCAGTACCAAGTCCTATTGATGTTTCGCACGAATAACATGTTGAAACCGCGATAGAAGAATACATTTCAGAGTTGTCGGACACAGATGAAGAATATTTGCCATCTGAAGACGACACGGCTCATTTAATAAATCAATTGGAATTAAATGACCTAATTCGAGATCTCAATTTATCAAAAACTCAGGCAGAGATATTAGGATCAAGACTGAAAGGATGGAAGTTTTTAGCTCCGGGTACGCGTATTTCTGTATATCGAGATCTCCAGAAAGAGCTGTTCCAGTATTTTTTAACTGAAGAAAGTCTTTCATTTTGCAATAATATTGACGATTTAATGCGAGAATTAGGTTACAAACACCAACCGGATGAATGGCGTCTTTTTATAGATGCTTCTAAATTGAGTTTGAAAGAACTTCTTAGAAGTTACCATGAATTAGGCTGTAATATGAGTCTTAAAATACATTTGTTGCATTTGCACCTGAACTTCTTTCCCCCGAATCTTGGCTATGTTACTGACGAGCATGGGGAAAGATATCATCAGGATATTTTCCCTATTGAAAAACGCTACCAGGGCAAGTGGAATAGCGAGATGCTTGCTGACTACAGTTTGACTTTAATTTCGGAATGTTCTTCATCCCAATATAAAAGAAAAGGAAGACTTTCTAAATATGTCCCAGAATAGCATATCCTTAGTTAGTGTTAGTTTTGTATGATCAATATGAATTTCATTTGTTTATAATACCAGATGTGATAGAAGAAATTTGTTTTTATAATAATTATTAGGAATATAAAACAAAATAGGTTTGTATATAATTCATAAAGAAAAATAAGAAAAATGTTCTGTGTAATCAGTACCGCAAATTACAAAAAACGCCATTTTTAATCACTATCCAGAAAACTGTGTGATCTCTGGCTTGAAAATTGGAATGAACTACGTCATGAAAACTCTTGAGATGTGGAAGCAGTTTGCGAAAGCTTTATTTAAAGAGAGAAATAGTTTTAAATACCTATGTTGCAAATTCCCGGCGTTATGTGAGACAAAATTGAAAACCGGAATATTTGTCGTTTGTGAAGTTGGCAAACTAATAAAAGATCCTATGAAATTTTTTAAGCAATCGCCAAAGACATGCTATAAAATTCGAAAGAACTGTTGAACAACGACATTCGATGTACACCTTCTTACTGCCATTTGAATTACTTTCTTTTGTGTATCGGGGTAACTACACTACCCCCACGACGGGCAATAAATACACCGTATATTTGGTATATTCTTTATTGTATTATACAAGTGATATTATACATACACGCCATTCTAGTAAATGACATACTATCCTATTGCACTTACATAACACTTTCCAAACTTTTTGCCAAAATTATCAGTTTCTTTAATTTTAGGTAACAACATTAAAAAAAACACTTTTCAAATTCATCCATATCGATCCAGAAAGTAAGCCTGCGAATATTTCCTGCACTGTAGACAATCATAAAGGTAATTAATCTCCTGCAGGGTTTCCACACAGCATAAAAAATGCTAAACCCTCTTCACATGTTTTATTTCCCTTGAAACTACAACGTTTATTAGACCAGAATCGCCCTGAACATTGGTGTCATCATAGTTATACAATAGACAGAGATTAATTTTTGAAAAAAAAAATAATATTATCAAACTGCCAAATTGTTCCGGAGAATAAAGATATTTCTTTAAATCATGTCTAGGAACATTTTTCTTAAATTCCTTGACATTATAAACTCTTTGTAAGTATTTGTAGAGCGCTTTGCGAATATTGGTTCTCGTAAACGATAACTCCCAATCGCTAACTGTCAATAATGTCTTTGTAAGCAATTTCACCTACTCGGGAATTAAAGCTGTCATTATTGACTCATTGTATAAACTACAACAAACCATACACACATCTAGGACGGCAGTGGTAGTCCGACAGTCAATGATGCTGTAGATGCCACTGTAATTTGCTCTCACCAATTTTAAAAAGTCTCAAAAAGAAATTTCAATAATACACCTAAATTTTCGTAGTGTATTATATAATTTTGGATGAATTAAAAAAATGTTTTTCAACTTAGACAAATCTTTTATTAACACTGAATAGGGAGTACTATCACTAACATGTGAAACAGAAACATTATATACGTTTATCTTAAACACTTTTGCTTAGCCTTTTTTATACGAATAAGTTTATAATCAATATATTCAAATACTTTCCAAGGTCTATTTGAAAATACAGATTCCTCCTTGCCTGGCACATAGGCAAAATAGCAATCTCTAAATGTTTTCATGGGTAATTCATAATCGAACATTGATGGGAAAAATTCCCGCCCATCTGAAATAATTCCTTGTTTCGATTTTCGGTAGTGATTTTCTTTAAAATCATTAGTCTATAATAAAATAAAACGTCATTATTTTGTTTGAGTAGCCTAAATTGATGCTCACCAGTTTCTTAATATATTTTGCACTAGCCCAGGTATAACTCCAAGCTTGTTCATTTGACATCTTTAGTCTAGGTGATCCCACGTACGTACTACATTTATCTAAGTGACGCCAGTAATGTTTACTCAGAAAGTGAAATTTAACTAGAAACAATAGTAATATATTATAATTATGCATATATCTGGTAAAATTTGAAAAAGGTATTGTCGGTCTAATAAGCCGATCCATCATGCCCTGCGAAATTCACATAAACTATTAAACTACTAATTGTGTTGTAATACATAAAGTTAGGCTTTACGTTTGAACATAATGAGATAGTACGTTTTTGTACGATAAAATTACGAATCCACTATGACGAAGCTGTTCCACTTCATCATATTTTTAATTTTATGACATTGCGTGGCATTGGAATAAGAAAGTTGTATGTGTGACTACACCATTTTGGAGATAATTAAAAAGTTATTTGATTACGGTGAGATAGAACTATGCAGCACCAAGATTATGGTTACTTGCCAATTGAGGTCTTTAGTAGTTGCACTATTAGATAGTTAAAAAAAATACAGATTTCTAACATGTAAAGATTTCATTTTACGTTAAAAATACAGATAGAACTTTATTATTCCAATGCCACGATTGGTCTAAGATAAGACAAAAGCTGAAATCAATGGTGAGAATCAAATCAACAATCAAACAATGCCAGGAGTGATTCAGATTGATTTTACTTATACATAGGTACATACATATATTCCATATTATTATTATTTGTGTATTTGATGTAAATAAAAATCAATAAATGCAAGGAGATACACGGAGCAACTGGGTTCGCTAATTAGGCTTGATAAAATATCGTTTAGGTCAGACTTCGACTTAATTAATCAATAAGAAAATCACCCTTTCTGGTTGCGCAACATGAGTTAAATGTTTTGTAGGGTATTCTATGTGTTTTAAGTGTTTCAGTAAAAGCCTAACTTCCAATTCTAGACATCTGTATAAGTTTTATAACTTAATTTTGATTTAGTTTCTGTAAGGCATGAATAATATTTAAATTACCCACCAAATTTTAAGTTTTTCATTACAATTATTATTAATTGCATAATATTGGTGTATTATACCTCTATCCTCCATAGTCCAATATTTTCCACATCTTAAAGCCATCCACAACTTAAAATGAGGTAATTTATATGCTTGAGGTAATTTCGCCAATGGGAAACCATCTTTTGCCAATGAAGCTAAGGCGCGCTATAGAAAGAAAATATAATTATAAAATCATGCTTCTAAATTTTACTCTGTTTTTCTCCTTAAACCTTCTACCTTACTATTGATTTAATAAAAAAAGAAAATAGAATGTCACCCATTTAAGATGTGATTGTCTACAAAAGTTTCAACCCACAAAGACAGCAAACATTTTGATAATTGCCAACGTCTTTCGACAGCAATGCTGCCATTATCAAGGCTAAGCGGCATGTTTCCAACCTCGTTAGCCCGAAGTTATACTGTTTACCCAAAATTCACAAATCCGGTAAGTCGGTGAGGCCAATTATGTATCGGCGTTTGATGCACCGACTTCTAAAGTTTCCAAATGGTTGACCAGTGAATTTAATAATTTGCCTGTACAGCAACCCAGTTTTCCAGTGAAAAATTCATTAGAACTTATTAAAGAACTTCAAAATGTTCAGTTAATGGAGGACGAAATATTAATTCATTTGATTTTAGTTCCCTTTTTCCTAGCGTGCCGATTCCAGACACCTTGACATATGTAGCTAAAGAACTTGTTGATCCAAAACAATTTGAGCCAATACTTCATCCAGGAGTATATTCGCCTACCTCACATCTGTTTGAAGCAGAATATTTTTCAATTCAACGGTAACTTTTACAAACAGCTAGAAGGGACGGCAATGGGTAACTGCTTGGCCTCCTTTGTAGCAAACCTTTTCATGAGCCGATTTGAAAAGGACTTATAATCGACGGACGAATATTTTTCTAGGGTTTGGGTAAGATATGTTGATGACATTTTCGCGAGTTTCCACACTAAAAAATGTAATATTGACGATTTTTGTAACAGTTTAAATAATCGGTTTGAAACCATAAAATTTAGGAAAACGGTCAGCTACCGTTCCTAGGTAGTTTAGTTATTAGAAATAAGAATCGTTAAGAATTTGACATTTATAGGAAGAAACTGGTATACTTCGCTACATTCTCAGATTCCCATCAGAGTGTCCAATACAAAATGGCAAGCCTGAATTTTTTGGTTCATAAACTGCTCACCTTTTCGTTGAACAAGGTTAGGTATGAAAAACAGCTTAAAGTCATAAGTCCAAGCCTATTCCACATTCGTCAGTGTTTTCGTTAATGCGAAGTAATGCGAATTGGATTGACGTTATTTACTTGTAACTTTTAGGTTTCTTGTTAAGTTTATTTTGCAATTTTGTTCAGTTTTTGTATCGCCTTGATAATGAAAGCAGTATTGTCAAAACACGTTGGCAATTGTCAAAGTGTTTTGGTGTCATTGTGGGTTAAAAGTGAGTTTGTTTTTTACTTCGGTACCAAGAGTTCAGTAAATATTTTTTTATAGTTTGTTCAGTCACTAAAGCAGCTTTGCTGGTACATAATGCTTGCCGTATCCAGCAAGAAACCTAAGGAAGAATAATATATTACTGACATATTGAGCAACAAAAGGTAAAGCAAGAATTTGTTTGTAGATACAGAAGTAATCGCTATAGAATTTAAGTAATTATTATAATCGTACCTTGAGAAGCTTCCTTTTAATTCGAAAATGCTATCAATAAGTCATATATTTTAAACAACCTTATATGTATTATATAAACACATAAATTTTCTATTTAGTAGTTCATGCGTTTATTAAATATATTTTGCGCAGATATAGATAAACATACCTTTATTATGAAGATTTGCTCTTTAGGGGAACATGGAATTTTATCTAACACAATAAAACGTTTTATTTCCACTTGTTTATCTACGTCCTCTTCTCCGCAATCGCATTCACTCGCTATGAAGGATTCATATTCGTCATCATCCCCGTCGATATTACAAAAAGTATTATGACAATCAACGCAATTAACATTAACATTTCCAGTTTCGTCGCATACTGTAGTAGAACTTAAATCGGTGCAAACGTCGTTTTCGCACTGAAAATAACATTCAAATGAGTTCGTTTCAAACAAATTTTGTCCACATGGCATAATAAAAAACATAGAAATTTTCCTGGGAACAATTAATTTTGCTTTCTCTTGGTAAAAATAAATTGTGTGAATGAAGTGAGGGAATTCTTACTTGAAAATTCGAGTATTTCATAAGTCCTTGCAATCTATTACATAAAGGTCTGTGCAAACCGGGGCTATATAACACATCATATATTACGAGCACCAATTAATCTTATAATAGTCCTGTGGAATGTATTGATGGACCTAGCATCTGCTCTTGCAAGAAAACTAGGCCCGTAGGGTACACAAAGAGTTGAGTAAACCAATAGTGGTATGACGAAAGTTAATATCTAAGCACTAGTATTCATTGTGTCAAGTAAAAATTCCAGCATTTATGCTAATGACGTAAGGGTTACTGATTTATTTACATCGTATGCGATGTGAGGTGTTGATTTCTTCCTCTTAACTTCGCGAAGTAAAACTCAATAATGAATCTCATTTGATAAAAGTTATAAAAATATGCAAGAGCTCCATTCGAAAATCATAAATTTCAATAAATAATAAAAGTATTAATATTCCTTAAAATATGTTATCGCATTTAAAAAGTAGAAATCTGCATTAATATTATATTTGATTCATATATTTATCCAACACCATTAGATTATGAGACCAAAATCGTAGTCATTTCAATATAAATCTCTCTCATCGTTGAACGTGGTTGAACCGAATAATTTGTCAAATAAAAATGTCACAACTGACATCATTACAAAAGACTGTTCTAACGAAATTCTAGACGTGGTGGATAAAATACTGTATGGAACTGGGATGTTATAGGTCACAAGTTACTCGGAAAAACAAAGCCACTCGAGGCTTAACTGATGCTCATGCCTTATTTCCCCTTGTACCGTAAATTACTATAATTAACTCAAGATGCCTCGATTGAAATCAAAACAAAGGTTTTTCTGGCCGGAAACCATTTTAGAAACGGAATCAAAATTTAAGAACAATAGACTCTACAAATCTTAAAACGTAATCGTAAAACAGCGAGCATCCTGTGACGTATGAATAATTCTGAAGCACCTACTGCGGTGATTACTGGAATATTGTGCAAAAAATCCTGAATTACATCAACAGCAATAGTTAACATTTAGTGTACTTTGACCACTAAACACATTGTGTGGTCTTGTTCGTTCGAAGAGGATGGTGTCACTGTTACTATGACGTCCGACCAGTACTGTGATATACTGGACCATTATCGGGCCACGCAATGAAAGAATACGTTATATGTTGGTGGTATATGTTTTGGTTTCAACCGAAGGGAGCCACAATCCATACAGTCCGTCGCCGTCATGTTGTAGAAGATGTTTCCCAATGAACTCTTGACCCTATCGCTGAACTGGCGATAACGCCTGTTCCGTTGTTTCGATGATAGTATATGCATTCCTACAAGTTTAATCAAGGTTTTCCGGATATTTATAAACCCAAACTCGATATGAATTGCTATGTATAATCAAATGTCAATAACGAATTGTTAATTTTATCTTACCTCTTCTATACCTTGGGATTCTAACTCCTTATTTTCAGAAGTTGTTGCATTACTGGTTGTATCCTTCTCGCTAATAGGTTCTTGCTCATCCTCTAGTAATTCAGATAGATATTCTTCTGCCTCTCGCTTCATTTTTGCGACGAATCTATCGTACAATTCCAAACATCCAGCGTGTTTTTCCATATAAGCTTGATACAACTTCATACAATCACACTCTTTTGTAGGTGCAATGCCAGATAATACGTACACGTTCCCAACAGGCGAATGATGTACTCCACTAATAACAAATTTCTGTCGAAACTGTGAACAGTTTGGCATATTACTTATACGTTCTTGCTCGCGTTTCTTCCAATCTATCATTTTTTCGCACGTTAGACACGGTCTTTCTTCGGATGTGCCAGATAATATGTATATGGGTTTCCCATCAGGTCCTGTAGTAACGCCACTAATGAGAAACTTCTTTTTGCAACTCTTTAATGTTTCTTGAACTTCCTCTCTTATTCTTAGTTCCTCAAATTTTGCTATTTTTTTCTGGTATTTTTGTAAGCAATTGCAGGTAGAGGGAGCCTTAACACCAGAAATAATAGGAAGCGGATCTTCCCCTTCGTTTAATTTGGTATCGGCAACAATAAATGTAGGTTTCTCATTTTTGTTGTCTTCAGTTGTGTTACCTTCCGTCTGCTTTCCTATACCATCAAGTACAATATCTACCATTTGTTTGCAGCCACATATAAAGGGTCTTGGTGGTTTTACTTCAAGTATTCTCTCCTTTGTATCTTCATCGGTGGATGAAGGAGCTGGTACAAACGATCCTAGATTACTCACTGACATGGTAGATGAAGATATACCTTCCACAGGTTCAGGCCAACAAGTACATTTATCAATTTCTGCAAGCACTTCCAGCTAAAACAAAGCTTAAATGAGTTTTGAGTTCTATAAGCTTAGTACTTAGAACAAAGTTTAGTATTCGCTTGAGATATTTGTCCTACATACTAACTACTACAAACATATTAGGGTTTTGGTTTTATAAAATATTTTAAAAGATCTTTCTGGTTTGTTACTCTACTTTTGTCGCTTTAATACTCCCTACTGCATAAAATTTTATAAAAGAAACAGTTGTATTACATATTTATTCAAAAATTTCTTGCTCTACTTATATGACAAGAGTTACAAGAGAGAAGAAAAATGTGTTAAACAAATTCAACAAAAAAACGAGTATAGAAGATATCAAAAAAATAAGTTTACGTAAACCTGATCCTTTCTTTGAATTTACCTGTTCTACTTCTTCTTCTTCCATTTTTTTGGCACAGTAGCATACTCCGGCATCATCACTAACGTTCTGGTCAGTTGCATGTGGTGTTCGGTCCGGACAGGTTACAATTCTCTTCTTTCTTGTACACTTGCAATCCATAACTTTATCAGCCACTACACCGCCTATTATAGGAATTGATTCTCCATACCTTCCTAATGTAATACCACAAATGATAAATTTGGGTTCGTGTTCTTCAATAATAGCCATATAATCGTAATGGTCTTCATAATCCGAATAGCCTACTGAAGTAGATATATCATCCCCAACACCTCTAGAATACTGTTCTGGTCTTTCCTTATAAAATCCTAGTATATTATTGAATAATTCTGTTGATTTATCACAGGGTTTATAAATAGAAGGACGTAATAACCTTCTCGGACGTGTGTTATGAGGTAAGCTATTAAATTTTTTCTGCGCCGCATTTAATTCTTCATCAATCTCTCTCTGCAAAATAGTCATCATCGACTCATCTGAAAATTGCATGTTTACAATATAGTCGAGTATGATAAATTATTTTATGTTGTATTTGCAGAAGTACTTCCTTAGATTGACTCACGTATTAAAACCGACATATTATTCTAAACTCGCGATTTATGTCTTCAAATTTACGGCATATCTTTTGCTACTTATTCATTAATGTATTAAAATTTTTTTATGTTTTGTGCGTTCTTTTTCTAGCAATATTTTCTCTGATATTTCTAAACACCATCGTTTGCATAAAATAAATTATTGAAGCTTACTTTGTGGTGTATTAGTATTTGTTCAACAGGTGGAACCTTTTAATTATTTGTAGGCAATATGTTGCCTGCAGATTTATCATACAAAAAAATGCAAATAAGATTAAGTTCTTAACTTTTAATAATATAAAAACCACACCCTACTAACCTCCAGTCAAGCTCTCATTTTCTGTGTACGGCGTAGTAGGTAACGCTTCCTCTAATGTACATTTTGCCATTTCTTCTTTCTGCAAATATATTGTTACGATTTTATAGCCTACTGTATATGTACTTTGAAAAATAATGATAAGCCAATATAATTTTCCATTTGAATATTGTAAACAGTCTAGTTTCTTCTAGTTCCTACTATCAAATATTTTATATTACAGTAAGTTCTACGTATACGATATTCGATAATCATTATTTACAGATTAAGAAACGAAGAAATGAAATTACCAGTTCCTTTAGATATGAAAAGTATTGACTTTCGGGATATTGAATATGGCGATTTTTATATATTCCAGTATGCTTTGGCGGTTCAGGTTCAAATGTGTAGGGAACTATATAAGGCGACTTATAATTAATGGCCGGTCTCTTTACTCTTTTTTTTCTATGCACTGGTTTCTCTGCCCGAGGTGGAGAGGGAATCCTAATATGCATCTCACGTAGAACAGATCTCATGCTTAAGTGAACTACTGATGACAGCAACAGCCTATCATTTAAAGAATAGGATTTCCCTAAAATGTAAATATTATGTCCTAGTATACAAAAAGATATGACTACTGTGATTTACTTACTATTTGGGTTAGTGAGTTGATATAAAATTAAAATAAACTCTATAGGATCTTCACAACAGTATTTTAGTGCAATAGCGACATGACGATGATTTGGACGTAGTACTAATCCCAGTTTTGCCAAACTACACTGGGTATTAATTATTGTACTTTTACAAAGGTCCTTTTTAATAGCCGCATCTAACTCGTCGACTGCAATCATTTGATTCGGCGATAATTCTTGGAACCAATCTGGTCCTACGCGTTTTAACATATCGGCATGATCTTGTGTCGCTAGAATTCAATATACATACATATAAAATAAGTTTACTTCATAACTTTCATCAAGTCTTTAAGTGACGCTGTAGGATATGTATAGTTGGCTTCAACAAGTTTTTTATGTAATTATAAATTTGTGCAAAACAATGTAGTTCGAAATTTGTGTGTGTGTTGAAAGTTGTGATCTAACAAGTGTATGCCCTCATTCTCAACCGTATATGTACAATTACTTCGTATGAGTATGTTATCATTGCATGTTTTGATAGATGTGTAATTCGCGTAGGGGAGAGAATAGTAAAAGTTAAATGTGATTCTGCGAGATTTTTGAGAGTTCTAGTGACATTGCTTGATTCCACTATATTTATGTTAAAATCTCCACATAGTAACCAAGTTCTGACATTTTCTATGGTAGGTAATCAAGAATATATTCTTATTTTTTCAAAGAAAAGACTAGTATCAGAATTTGAGAATCTATAGAATGACAAAAGTGTTACAGAAGGCTTCTGTATCTGTACGCCGCAGTATTCAAAATGATATTCGCAAGGCACATCTGGCAATGACACGTTAAGTGTTGATATATCTCGTTTTATTAAAATTAGAGTCCCCCCATGCTTATCAGTTTCTCTAGCAAAATAACTAAGTACCTATATAATATTGCGAAAAGTTTAAACATAAAATTTGATTCTGATCAAGCCAGTGTTCAGTTACGCATGCCAGGTCAATATCGTTATCCATAAAAAAAGTTCAAATTTGTCAATCTTAGCAAGCACCGAAAATTAGAACTGAGCACCTTCAACACTCCTCGTCGCTGCGCGCTACAAAAAGCTCTTCCAGCTCTGCATTTGTTGTCGTATCGCCTACTTCAGATTTCTCATCTTCGGTGCTATTCTTGCATATTCGTCTCTCCGTTGGCTCTGTTACGCATTTGTTTGCTGAGCAGTCCGTCACGTTAGTTGAACTCCGTATCGCATTCAAGGTATTAGAAATTTTAAATAATTTTATTTCATCGTACTAATTTTTGTTTCTTATTTTTTATTTGTAGTATTACTATCGTTATTATTCTTATCTTATATGTTCTTTTCTCACAGTAAATTCATAAGTATCTCCAAATACCACGCTCTCACTTCAATTTTTTCTTGTTTATATACTAAAAGGAAGAAAATCGCTTCTGAAGAAGTACCTGAGACTTTAGGTACCTGATGAAATCTGTCGTGAATAAATCGATTGGTTGTATGCCAAAAGTTGCCAGTCAACCTCTCTTCAAAACGGAAAGATCTTATAACCTGTTAGTCAATTACTTCACCCGAGACATGTATCAACCATTTCTTTTGGCAACAATTTGGCAATTCCAATATGTATGTTCTGTAGCATAACAGAGCATACTGTCTCTTAACCATCCATCCCATTACTTTTAAGCGCCGACTTTTAAATCATCCCCAGTCCTACCCAAATAAAAATTAAGAGTAACTCCCTACCAGCATAGTCGTATTCATAAAGCTTCTGAGAAAATTCCATGGCTTGCATTTAAAGCTAATAACTATGTTCAATTTCATTTTCAAAGATTTTAATTGAATTGCTAGTAACAAGGTTGTTGCTTCATTTCTTATACGTTTGTTAGTCATTGTATGTTTTTTAAGTGCAACATTTTTTGGTTGTTAATAATTATTTTTGCTGTCCTCTGTTTGTAACAGAAATAATTACATATAAAGGCATGAATCAAATGAAAATACTAATTCTACTAAAGCAATTGTACCAATGCATATTTTTACAGATAGTTTATAAACTTCTTCTATAAGCATGATCGTTCTAGTAAACAGCAAAGCAAGGAAATCAAAAGAAGAAATTAGTTTAACTAAAATAACGAAATCAAGAATCTAGACGGGTCACCACAAATCTACGCTAAACAATATATAGTCAATTATCAATCCTTCAATTTCTATTTAATAGATACTTCAATTCAAAGTAGCAGTTATAAATGATATATGAAATTTCACTGTAAAATATAGTATCTATTGTAAATGTTTTAACATTTTTCATCTTCCTTTGCAGCCATCTTTTTGGCTTTTGCTTTTTCTCTTTCTTGTTTCTTTTTTAATTCTCTTGCTTCAAATTTTTCTAAAACCACGTTTTACACAGACAATCTTAGTAAATTTAGTGAATTATTTACTTACTTTTCAATTTCGCCATTTTAATTTTCCGTTTTAGACGCTCTTCCATTTCCTTTTTATAAATTTCTTGTTCCGCGTCGACTTTTCGTTTCCATTCTTCATCTAGAAACAACCATACTGGGCCCCGCCCGTGGGAAGGTCGTTTTTTCTTTTTTGGTGGGGGTGGTGGCGGTTCATCGAAAAGATAGCCTTCGGGATAGGGCTCGTATTCTGCTCTAGTTTGTTGAAGATGAATTTTTGTCGTGCCAGCATCCATTTTTGTGTCTGTCTGTGATATATTATAATTCATACAGTCCCTAGGAGATTTCGGTCTATATTCCACAAATATATCTTTTTTCTTGACTGGATTAGTAGGTAATATGGTGCAAATCTTTTTTTGGTGAAACCTCTCCATTATATCAGCTTCGTCATCTTTGACTGACGGTTTGGATTTCAACAATTTTTTCGGTTGTGGCATTATGGGTACAGGTTGTTAGCACATATGTACATTAAAACACAAATTTGAAGGACTGAAAATTTACAAATAATTTTTAACGACTTGTAAAGTTCTGACACAAGAATTTGACTAATCGTATATAATGACAATTTATACTTGGCAATCTATTCGAAATGAAACTCAGATGATCACACGACATATTTATTATATATGTATGGACAAAAAATTAAAGTCTATCTATGCAGATTGTGAGTGTGATAGACAAACAATTGTTGTCACATCTACCGGTCGTTTTGAGTCATAGGATATTTAAAGCGGCGAGGAGGTGAAGCGAGCTACCTCCCCACCAATATTGTAGAGTACACCGTTCATAGACTCATACGCGTCCTCACTTCTTAGCGAATTTTCATACCCCTTACCTCTTCCCGGCTTTATTTATCCTATTTCTCAAAACGACCGGTATATTAGCATGCGCATTTTAGTTGAATTGTACGTCCTAACGTTCATTCCCTCACAGAGCCGTTTTATTATTAGACATACATATGTCAATAAAGCGCGTTCTGGGTGGTAACGGTCGTTCTGAAAATGGAACATTATACGCTGAAGCATAAGCTGCTTATGGTAAAACAATTTTACGATGGAAATGCTGCGGAAATAATAGAGTAGTTATTAGTTAGATAGATCGCTCGCTCGATAGGAAATCTAATGTAGCGTTGAACTAAGATGCAGAAAGCTATATTTGCCGATACAATTGTACAGTAGAATATAGCATACACGCAGGTTAGGTATCGACCAAACGCAGGCGTTCACATGGTATTGAATCTGGATATGCTTATGTAATATCACGCTAATATAAAGGAGGCTAGTTTTTCTATTCATGTAACAATATTCCTAAATACATGCATAGAAGAGTATTTAGAGCTACCCCTTTCTGGAATGTCGAAAATGTACAATTTGTGGCATAGATTGTTTTAAGTTAATCATATCTAAAATTGTTTTGTATAAGGTTGACGTAACATTATTATTGTCATCCTGAAATTTATGTATTATACTTAATTATTATACTCCTACTAAATTAATCTTTATAATGATGTATGGCTACCGTACGAGCACCTAAATAGGTACATATATTCCAAGACAATCAACGGGCTTTGTTGTCTTTAGCCCATCGAAAATAAAGTTTTTAATTATCTGTGTTTTTTTATTATATGTAATAACCACATCATACAAAATATTTCACCGGGACCTGAACCGGTCCATAGTGCAAAATTTCTAAAATGTAACGATAAGGACAATTCGACTAAAATATTCTCACATTAGTTCATGGTTTCATTGCCGCTCTATTGTAAGCATACAGAGACAATTAAAAAAGAAGCTTTAAAAAGGATTTTATCACAGAATAACGATAAAAGATAATCGCTGATTTTTCTATTGTTATCGATGTAGTGTCCTTTGGGCACATTGAATTCATTATATTCGAATCCGCCATGTTGTAAAACAAGTTATGTATATAAGTTATGTAAAATTATTATAATCTTCGCGTACTCACAACTAACCATGAATCATGTAGAAAATATTCTCTAGCACCATACTTACCTACTACTAATTCGTCTATTAGCATTTGATTAGTTAACAATATTATTACAATTAATGACATGGACAAGTTCTCACTATTGGTATTTACCCCAAAACACGTGAAGCCATATAGGCAAAGGGGTGCACCATACACTACAAGTTTGAGAGAATCTCCGTGACAGGGGTTCAGAAGGACTCAGAAAAAACCAGAAGTAAAGGAGACTACCTCTGAAACTCTAGTGAAACAACTGAAGATCAGCAAGCAAGCCTTGCGGCTTTCTGAGGCACACTTGACGGCTCTCTCGATGACGCCGAAATCAAATCTGATTCAGAAGGAGAAGATACTCCAACGTCACAGAAGTTGTAGAAGTGGAGGCACTAGGCCTTCTATCTATCTAATCATTACCACCAGATTGGCGCATATTAACTTGCAGCATGCGAGGGCGAGCGTCTACTGTAGCTGCCAGAACATTCGCCAGGAGTAACCTGGGACTGGTATTGATTTAAGGACTCTGGGTCAATCGACGACAGATTAACGATCTGTAATGCAAAAACTCACAAATAGTATGAAATTGCAGGCAGGAACATTATAGGGCCTACATCCTAATTAGAATCAGAGAACTGTCATGGTACGTCTCGACATCAGGGGTAGTAACCGGTGAGGTAGGAAAAAAATGCCGTTGATAATAGGTGGTAATGCTAACGCAAACCACGTCAGGTGGGAAAGCACCAACATCAATGAAAGAGGTAAGTGACTATAAATAAGGTAAGAGGAGCCTTAATGATATGTCGGAACCAGGTAACGTGGAGCAGCAACTCAAATATACTGTGATGGTTGTATATCAGTATAATAGGATCTATGTTAGCAGACGAGGCCATAACTTGGTTCCCAAAGGTCACACAAGTAACAATCAGGAATATTCTTAATAATCTGAAATGGTTGGCGAATGTATGCATTACCGGCGCTATGACAACATGTCCAATCGTGGCTTTGGAGCTTATTTTAGACCTTACGCTGCTACACATAGTAGTAGAACGACTTGCCTATAGGGCATAGAGTATATCGAATATACATGAGACAGCTCATGAGCTCTAATCTGAAAAACCATTAACCATCCCCAGGCGTACGACCACGACAACTTCTTTGTCATTGGTTTGAGGTCAAGCAATGGCGCTGAAGTGTCTGTCACCCTTATGGGCTCAGAAACCACCTGATGGAACCCGTAGATTTCGACTACCTCGATCAGGGAATCGCTCGCGCTATTACCGAAATTAAGAATATTGGTGTTGAAATCCCCCATACAAAACAGTATATCACAGATAGGTAGCATGGACACAAACTTGAGTGTACTGAGAATGCCCGTTGTAGTAGACGGTTTCCGGGTTCATTCAGTCCAAACTAAGGCAAACTTTGTAGATTGTCCGCGATTTTGATAGAGAAACGGGTAACATTGGATTTTACGAATATGTTCCCATTAAAAACCGATGCATTCCTTCGACCAACCTTCTTCGCGACCTCCCTGTATAAATTGCGACGTATTCTAGTCAGGTCATCATTAATTAAGATTCCAATCCCTTTTAATAATTCCGTGTTGTTGTTTGGTGATCTCCTTGGCATGCTGCTTTTCATGCGCTCCGAATATCCTAATCGAATTACAGCGGCGGAGACAGCGTGTGTGTTGCTCTAGCCCGTCTAGCGTGTCGATCTTGGGGTGAAGAAAGCGTTATCCTTTTCGTGGCGAAGGTATCTTTAATGAATTCCGTAGTTTGAGTTTTATCGGACTTTGTGAGACTCATCTTTTAGACAAGTAGTAAAGTAATAACTGATTTACATGTACATATATGTTAGACAGTAAATTGATTAAAAACGCGTACTAGAAACACGTGGGAAAACAATTTAAAGACGGAATCATGGAAACATGTTACTGAATGTTCGTAGCACAGAACAGAACAGTACAAAATAATGCGCACTAACTACATTTTTCTTTTATAATTTTATTGATAAATAGGTACATCAAATACACAAGTCAAACGGTTAACAAGAAACTATGACATATAGTATGTTATGACATAGGTAGGATACTATAACATTGGCAGTCAGATTGTTAGTTTTATAAACCTGCACCTTAGCAGAAAATATGTTTTTAGGAACCATAATCATCATAATATCCATAAAAACACAAGGTGACGAAGGGACTAAAAGTAAAGAACATAGAAATACTATATTAAATACAAAATGAAAATGACAGTACGCCGAGAAAACCTACTTAATTTTCTCAGACAACAGCTACCTACATACATATGTATATACATACAGGGTTTTCCCCGTAACCCGTTCGTTAGAAGTTCTCTGTGTTAACGTCTCAGGGCAGTTCTGCAAATTTGTAGAGCGTAATGTTGCTACTTGATGAGTTAAAATAAAATGTTTACACTCATGAACCACTTGCGGTTATACTGGAAATCATAACCAACTTTGATATTTCAAATCGAATGTCTTATTTTTTATAGCTTTTTTAGATTCCTTATGAGGTGTTATAACATTTTGTATTAAGGTTCCTTATATAATATCGAAGGCTTCCACGGCCCGAGTCTCTATAATGAGGGTTTTCGGGTGTTGACCGTGTCATGGTAGTACAATATATACAGTACAAAATAAAAATAAAATGCACAAGATATACAATAAACTCAAGTAACTCAAGTTTATTGTATATCTTGTGCATTTTATTTTTATTTTGTACTGTATATATTGTACTACCATAACACGGTCAACACCCAGAAACCCTCATTATAAAGGTTCCTTATGTCAAAAATTAACCATTTTTGAATTATTTTGATTTTTGTGAAATTTATTGCTTTGTCAAAAGATCTTTTAAAACCACATACCTAGGCCGTGAATGATCCGAATTGCTTCATATTTCGCTGGAGGCGGCGAAAGGTAGGAGAGACTGTTTAATGCCTAAACAATTAATCTTTTAGTTAGTCAGTTAAATCTCTTACAGGGTGTTCCGAATTTAATGATTATTTAACTAATTTTCAAATAAGAAAAAAATGTTTTTAATGAAACACCCTGTATGTGATGACACCATACTAAGTAGATAAATATTTTGCATCGAACACCTGTAGGTGTACCTATGCCTATCTGTCATAGTTTTAGAGATATTGGCAATTATTTCCTTAAATTGAACATTACACACATAAAAATTTTACGGAGTTAAATTAAACGGTGTTGTAGCTTTTCTGGAAAGAGTTGAATTCTCACTAACAATTTGTTAAATTAACATTAAAAGGAAATATTACAACACTTTTCGGAAATGTTTCTAACTACACCCCATGTAGTTAGAAATTTCCAACTCCGAAAAATAGAAATTTAATATCTTTCGAAGGTGTTACTCGTTGTTTAACATCAGGCACGGATAATATCAACACCAAACGGAAAGAATATGCTAACTTTCTGTCTTGACAAATAGTTTAGCAACAGAAGAGAGTTAACGCAACACCAAAATGTGAAATTTCAACTCCTTGAAGTTGTTAAAAGTAATGTTTCAGTGAGGTCGGGTGAAATCGCTGCTAGCGCAAGCGCGTTGTATTGCCTGCAGCAATCAGTATGGAAGTTATACATGGGTGATGTATAATGAAAAATACATTATTTGTGAGAGTGAAATACCAAAACTTGAAAAAGTGGATAAGGATTCCATTCGGATATGAACCAACTTCGCAAAAGTGTTATTTTAACTCCGAATCTCGGAGATTAGTACTAAATTATACAACTCCGTTGCGATTAATTACTTGTGCATTTGGTCGTGAGGGAACTACCAGACGGACTGAAATCGTCGTTAAATCCAACACCGTATTTTTATGTGTGTATAAATAAACTCTAAATAGTTTTGGAATTAGACAAATTGTATTAATTTGAATTCATTAAACAACAGAATAACAAATTAAAGTCAAACAATGCGTTCAAAATGATCTCGGTTCCTATCTAAACAGAGCATAATTCTTCTTCGTAACTCTGTTGTAGTGGCTTTTCTTAGATTGTCAGCGTTCATGCTTCGAAAACTGTCCCGTTTTCTGTTTATAAGGTCTACTCACACAGGAGACGCGTAAACTTCATTTTTTATTTGACCCCATAAATAAAAATAAGGGGAGTCAAATCGGTGAATCTGCGCGGCCAACACCAAGGTTAATTTCGGCTGATCCACTTATCCTCAAAGATATGGATTACTTCCCGATATACTTCTTGCGCCGTTACTACTCAGAACCCGCTTTATAGTAGCCACACACGTAGTGATTTAGTTGCGCTGGTTTAGACTTGCACCAGTACTAAAAGCAGTTCCAATTTTTTTTTTAACGTGTGTGGCTGCATTGCGCAAGTTTCGGTGGCGTTATACTCGCCTCGCCTACAAGTACGCACTTTTGCGATCGGTTTCACACCCAAATGAATGAGGCAACTGTGAAGTATGGAGTTCGCGAGATTATGGAAGAATTTATAAATATTAATAGAAACGAACCATATCTTTGGCAAATAAAAAGTAAATACTATCACGACCAAGATAAGAAAACTGCTGCTTATGATAAATTAATTGAATTAATTCAATAACGCCAACTAATGCCAAAGCGTCATCCATCGGACAAAGCAACACACCGAACGCTTGCTTTCACAGAAAAGATGTTTGTACAAGCATACTTGAGCAGTCTGTGGTCACTACGAAAATACTGGAATTTGTGGAAGCCTAAACTTGCGTAAGTAAATCGCTACGTGTGTGGCTACCTTTATTGAGAGATGTGTGAAGGAGTGAGCGCTAGGATGTATGAGTTCAACTGAAATACGCATGCTAGTATGTGACAACAACTGTGTGCCTATCCCACATATTCCTATCAGAAGTGGATCAATCACCGTAAAATAATGTAACATTTACGCCTCACAAAACACATGATAAAAGTTGAACTTGTAACGTGTCACTGTTTTGAATATTTATTTACTTTCCATTTGATTAACCGAGAAGAACTAGACGGTGTAGCTTCATGAACTCTAGTTAATTAATCTTTCTCTGACAATAAAAAAAACGCATAATAATAAAATATTTTTATTAGTATGAGGTACATGTATACATAAACTATGTATAAATATAAATAGGAGATACAATTACGACAAAAAAGTTATATAAATTATGTATAATTTATGAGCCTCTTAGTAACTTATCAATCAATTCGTATATAACCACTAAATTCTTGCAAACTATTTGGAAGACCATATAAAACGTATATAGAGAAACCTGTAAAGAGTTTTTGATTACCCGTAAAAATCAGGTATACAATATGAATATATCGCTATTTTCGTTAAATACCAGCCAGTAATCTCAAGTCAATATCATAATCAGTCAAGTCAATTAATTGAAAAACATGAAATATGCCAAACAATCTAATAATATGTGGAGTACAAAGCCGTGCAATATTAACTACATACAAAAATCGTATTTATACTCGTTTTCGCTAAACAAATCAATATAACAAATAATAGCATATGTTTAATATCAGCGATAACGAACATAATATATAACTGTTTCATATAAAAATAATATCGGACAATAGATGCGTGCATGTGTTTAGTCAGTCAAATTTCCAGCAAATAAAATCAATCGATAATAAAATATATTTACAGTAAGTTCAATTTACTTCCAATCTTGAAAGGAAACGTAGAAGTAACTAATATTGTTGATATCACCGTCAGTTAATTAAACCATTCTTTAATCTAAAAATCAATTCGACATGATTCTAATAAATATTGTTTCAGCATTAACTTGACTACATAACGCATCTACTGTCATGAACTCATAAACTTTATGTTAAACTACGCAAACAAATACGAAAGTAATTAAAGCATAAGAGTATTTAAAACTGTTTATATTTTTATATTCATAAACGTTCCATGAAAACCTATTAAAAAAACTTCACCAGGCAAAACTCTGCACGCATCAACCAAAAGATGACAGCGAAACTAGTAGGTTGTAGTATTTCCCGAGCGTCGCATACTACTATGAAAAATACTTTATCTTCGACGTACCGTGCTCATTTTATGTTAGATAAATTTCAAACATAACTACATAAAATGTAAAAAACTTAACACCGACATCTTTATCAATTCTTAAAGAAGCATCAATTTTGAAAATATTCTCCAGATTCTCTGCATCTTAATTATTTTAATGAGGATAACAATTTCATGCAAATTCAATATAAAAATGCATGCCTATGAAGTCGATTAAGGATTTTTTGAACTCTATTTTTCTTGAAAGCTCTCTACTTGCCGCAATTTAATCCTGCTAAGAGTATCAATCATTTTTCCTTTATGAACTTCTTGATCATTGCCATTTGATGATTTCACTCTACGCTCAGCATCTTCTAAATTTTTTTTGTTTATGTTATTATCTATAATAGGCTGCCTAACCTTGATAGGTTTGAGTGATTTTCCCGCTAAAATATTAGCCAATTTGCCTTTAAATTCATCATCGACCTTTTCGTTGCCAGTTTCAGGTGATTCTGATTGTTTATCAGAATCATTATCAATTGCGCTAGTCCTGACTATTTCTCCAAGTAATTGTGACATTTTGTGCTTTAATGTGTCTGATTGCTTTGGCAAGTCCATTTCATGTTGTTCGGGTTTAGTTAGTTTCTGTTGGAGCGGGTTATTGCTCACTAGCATTTTTTCCAATTTATTTTTAAAGGCTTTATGCCTATCAGTACCAAACAACATATTATCATCACCTGGTTCGTCAATACCACTGTCTCGAGCATTATAGTCAAGTTCGGGACTCTTGGGAGTAGTTTTGGGCGACTCAGTTGGCTTGTGCCTTAAAATCACAGTTTCATGTTTTTTATCTAAGCTAACACGTGGTATTTGAACAAGTTTGAAATTTTCAAAATTGGCCATTGGTGGCGCAATTGGAATTATCGGTTTCGTTTCTTCAATAACATCGGTATCGCTTTCGTTCCGTTCATTATGAAGATCTTCTAAACTTACAGGTTGACTATCATCAGAATTGGAACTTGAAGATTTTATAATTAGTTGATTATTTTCGGCCTTATCTTCTACTGAATCCTGTATTTCGGTCGACTCGTTACTGAAAATATTTGTTGATTTTAGATCAGTGTTATGATCCATTAAGTTTTGATCAGCCGAACCCAAATTGTTAGTTTCAGAAGTGACACTAGGATTCTCATTATCTTCTCGTGCTTCATTAACTATTGTATTAATATATCCATCTGGATGGCTATCCAAGCTTTCTGTATCATTTTTCAACGAATTTTGTTTTTTGTCGTTGGTAAAGTCATCTTTTTCGGTGACCGGTGGTGGTACAAGCAAAATGGCAGAATTCGCGGAAGGAGTAGTAGGTTCGCTTATTTCATTTTCACGATGAACTAGCGCCACAACTTTTTCTTCAATAGGCAAACATGAAGCATTCGATACTGTATCGACTGAAATTTTTCTCTCAGGCAATTGTGCTGTAGTAGTTTGCATGGTTTCCTCGTCTTTAATAACATTATCTAAAGCTGATATTACAATATCGACACTAATAGATAACGATTTTCTAGGTTTCGTTTCTGGAGGAGCTTCCTCGGAGAGAATTACATCTGATTCTAAAGCAACACTACTTGCACAACCACTATCCTCTGAATATTCCTCTAGTGGTGCAGAAGGTTGTCCGTTAATGTATCTATAGCGCAGACTACCATCAGATATAGTTCCATTAGGTGCATCCGATACGATGTGACCATTAGATGTAACATCACCATTTAGCATTTCCTTAGTCACCGGTGTAGATTGATTAGATTGACAACAAAGTCTCAAGAATATGTACATTGGTATGCCTGCATGGAAAATTGTTAAAATGTGCAAACGTGCAAGTTATTTACAACATGCAAAAGCATGATTATAATGCTGTAGAAATATGTAACTTACCGATTAACATCCAAACTCCAAATCTAATCCAAGTTTGCGCGTCTAACATTAGCATTAGATACAGATTAATCAATATGCTTATCGCCGGTATAAAAGGAACTAAGGGTACCTAAATAAATATAATAATTATCTTAATCAATACTACGGCAAAACTTCGAATAATATAACCTACTTAATTGTAAAGAAACTCACTTTAAACGACAGTTTTCTAGTTGTTGTTGGTTGCAAGCATAATAACAGTAAAATGGCAATCATGCCAAATACTACAACTGCAACTACAACTATGGCATAAATTTCTCCAGCGGCCAAGTCACTGTATGCAAAAAGGAATAAGAGTCCAAGGATTAAAGCCAAAAGAGCTACAATAATTCAAGCAATAAATTAATATGTTACATTTTAAGATGATAGTAGCTTACAATAAATTGTAACATATATAGCCGCTAATTTTTCTGTAGATTTAGTGGGACGCTTTTGGTTGTAAGCAAAAATATTGCTTAATATCCCAGATTTGTTAACCTTGTGACTTTTTTCATCGCTAGCGATTTCGTCAAGAGTAGTCTCGAATCTTGGAGAATCTGTATATCTAAAATAGATTAGTAGAAGTGTAAATAATATTCGAGTGCAAATATTACAGAGGTGATACGCAAAACACTGCCCTACAACCGAACATAGTAACTATTTTGTGTGATAGCATTGAACTTGATCACTTACAAATCGTAATAGCGTATTTGTACATTGAAAAATCTTTGTAAACTAAAATAATTTCTGTAATATTCAATATGACATAGTTGAAAAAAACTAAAAAGTATTGTTATTAGCGCAAGAAACTTTCTGAAACCGTGTAAAACCATTTAAGTTTGCAGTAGGTCTTTTAACGAAAAGAAAAAAAAATCATGTAGGTACATATGTACGTAAATCATCGCGAAAAAATTGTTAATGTAATACATAAGGCAAAAATAGAAAATATTGAAACTACAAATACTTTTAATTGCATCTACGTAAAAATACACTAAAATCAACGCTTTACAACATTACAAATATAAGCTAATACTTACTCAATATCAGACTCAGACTCAATAACCGTCAATAAACTGTACTCCACTTCTTCGTCAGCTTCAAATCTATTAACGGTTGCAACAGATAAAAACAAATACACATGCAACAAAATCAACACAAAGCGGGAATACCAAAAGATGGGTCGATCAAATCCTTACCGCAATAGTAGGACACAAGCTGCTACTATAGTATACGCTAATAAGGTACCAATAGACATCATATTGACTAATTGAGCAAGATCAAAAAGTGCCGACATTAACCCTAAAAAGAATTATTAAGATACTAACTAGATGTAGAACTTAACAAAAACTTACCAGTCAATATGCCAGCTATAAGAGTACCAATAACTGGCGCTGAAAATCGACTACTAATAATACCAAGAAATCGAAAAATCAATCCGTCACTTGCCATAGCGTACAAAATTCTTGGTAGCGGAAACATTGCGCCAAATAAGCTGAAAGCAAAGACAATCCTAAGATAAAATAAGAGTTGATTATAAGAGAAAGTACTGCTTTAAAAGTTTGACTAATAGCAACCGAAAAACCGATACGAATCCATATAGACAAACCAATGTTTATATTGACTTAAATTATCAAATAAAAGTATTATTACAACTGATTTTCTCCGTCGTTCTTGTGCATATATAACAATAATAATAGGTTTATTGATTCAAATGGCCAGCTATAAGCTACCAGTGTTCATTCTAGATGGCATTATTTAACTAAAACTAAAAGAATATATTCTAAAACTAAATAGTAAAAGAGTGGTGAAAAAATAGCAAGATTGGAATATAAAGTTTTAAGATTACAAAATACTTTATGAATGCAGTGATTGAGATGTTCCCGAAATCCCACATCTAAAGAGAAACCCAGATTACGAAGACACTTTTATGCTCCAACGAAGTATTGGCAAGGACAACATTAATGTCTGTGCCACAGTGGTATGAGATTTTTGCCTACCGAATAGCATAAAGTAAGATTTGTTGTATTACATTGTAAACCGTGTTTATTGGAAATATCAATAGGTATGTCTCTGTAAGTCATTGTTGACAAGAGAAACAAAATATGGCAAATGACTTAAAAAGAAAAATACAACTGATGATCAGTATATGTACATGGGAAAATTACAAGTAAGTCGTGGGAATGAACAAATCTGATGTGTATAAATCGAAAATAATAATGGACCCAATATTGTACCCTATGGGACACCTAAATTCTCATATGATAGTGCCTAGTGAAAACCACTAAGTATAACACGTTAAAACCTAAGGCTAATAATAATTTTTGAAAAAGTTTCACACCGAGAGGTCCAAACCAGCGTAATTCAAAGTAAACGACAATATCATTTATTGTGTTTTTTGTCATCAATTTATCCCCTTATACATATATGTGATATGAGCTGAAACTATAACCGAAAACAGATCGCCTAAAAGCAAGAAAGATACACTCATTTCTTAATTGGACATCAACTTCTCTCTCCAAAACCTTTTCTTATCTTGCTATAGTTTTTCTACATTTTTAGAACAGATATAGAAAATTTAAGTATAATTAATCACCTAATCACGGCTGTATTTTATAAAATTGAGCTCTAGGTTTTTGTGTCATGTTTTTCCCTAGTCCTTGAACAGAATTGTTAGAGCTTGACAAAAAAATATATTGATATAAGAAGCATTATTATTATGATTATAAATTTACATTTCAAAATATCTTAAATTTTCCACTATATTGTAAACATAATCCTATATATCACTGAATTTCTTTGTCTGTAGATAATTTTGTTGATAGGCATGGCTAGTTATTTATTTATAATTTGACACGAAATAAGTGTCAGTTTTATTCCACTGACGAAGTTGTAACGAAAACCAGATTATATTGTAAAGGTTTTGGAATAAATTTGATCTTTGTTCGAATTGGACTATTTTAATTGACCTAAAAAAGTGGAAAAACTATCAGGAAAATAAGATAAGCAAAAAAAGGTCATAAAAATACATATACTCCAAGACGTTTGACAGAGTGGGCAGAATGCTGATTAAAGCCTTTTGGCGAACTGTTCTTAAGCAATGAAATGACTTTAGCAGCTTTGCATGACTGTGGAAACGCACCACTCAGGAGACAGACAATAATATGAGTTAAAAATATGTTTGTGTCTAGCATTAACAACAAATACTTACACTGGAAAATCGAAACACTCTCAAAGCCATATAAATTTTTAAAGAATAATTCTAGCATCGATGTCGATTTTGAGCAGATTATAACACCTAAATTTATTTCTAATCTAGATAACGGATGTGTTATTCGAAAAATTATATTCAACTTACTATTTTCAAATGGAACAGGGTATATATTTTTGCAGTTTTGAAATTATTCTCAAATTTTAAAACACCTTTTTCTATGAAATTATCTCTGTAGGTATTATGCACCTAGAAAACATGCCCAGTCGATCTTGAAGTAACTAGAAGCGTGATCTTTTGCAGGTTTAGTAATAAAATGGAAGCAAACTTAAGCAAAAAATGGTTTTGAATTGTTACATATAATGTTCAAATTGTTAAAGCATTGTTAAATCTAACATCAGCAAAATCTATATCAAAAATATATTTTAATGATAATTTGCTGAAGCCCTAAAACCTGTTTCAAATTTTTTGGCAATTTTCAAGACTTCAAAAATATGTATATTATAAAAATATGGGTACATTTGCACAAGTTAGTAAATAAGCGCATTTCCGAAATTATATTTGTATTAAAAGTCACATTTTACTTCGCATGTTCACTAAATTCCAATCATGATCTAGTCACAAGGAAACTAACTGATGGAAGACTAATATGTATGATAGATGTAATTGCAAATAAAAAATATCAACGTCAGATTTTGTCGATTATCACTTGATGTCGTGTAAAACGAAACATAACTATTGTTATTATGCAATACGACATTAAAGAATAGTTTGGCTAATAGTAGTGTTTGTAAATTATAGAATATCTAATCTCTAATGTCGATCTTCTTAAATGAATAGTAAGAGGAATATCCAATGCAAAACTTAAGGAAAGGCGTAAAGTTTGCTAAACCTTTCCTGTATAAGCATGTTATATTAATATGTACCCTACCTTGCACAAAGTCCAAACATTCCTCCGATAGCTACAACCCATTTGGCCCATTCCCAGCCAACTTCAACAAAAGCATGCGGAAGAGGAGCATGAATATCCTAAAACAGTAAAAATAATGTTTTGCAATATACCTATCTTTAGTATATCTCAAATATAAACCACGTTTTAAAGGTATGCCCAAATATTTGCTATAGGTACTTAACTAAAACCATCAATACATTAGGTTATATGTATCAATGATTACGTATTTTGAAAATTCGCAACAGACTAAATATTTTAGATGTAGATATAATATACAAAATACATGTATACAAATTTACAATTGTTAAAAGTGTATTAAAGCGACTAGATAATCCTTTCCGTTAATCGGAGTAAGAACACACATCTTAGGTGTTTTTCAGCGTCCCGTCATTAGATAGCATACTGAGAAACACTACCATAGGTTGGTGTTTTAGTCTAACGGTTTGTTTCAAATTATCAAAAAATGTTTCTTCGTTTGAGAAACTATACAGGGTGCCCGCGATATACGGACGGATACGGATATATATATATATATTATACAAAGCATGCTTGTAAGGGATGATAGCTACAACGATTTAGAAACAAAAACATATAATACACCTTGGGTCTATCTGTAGGCGTAAACGAGAAAAAAAATTATTTCTAAAAAACCTTATTTGGTCAAACTGTACAAGAAAACTCATCCATATTGCTTCTTACATAACAAAAAAACCATATCAAAAATTTAGGGTTGAAAATAACTGAAAACAACGATGAAAACGAATTATTTCATACTTTGAAATTGAAGCGTGGTGTCATTTCTCTTACACGTATTCAATAGAAGCACAGATGCAAGCCAAGCATCATCTGTTTATACGACCTTGAACTACATTAGACTATTGTATCGTACGAAGTCAATGGCCATATGTTTTAAAATAAAGGACCTTTGTGTTTTTTTTAATAATGTTAGGACAATAAAATAGATGTTATGTTGAAGTTAGAGTGAAAAGGGCGTATTTAATAGCAGCCTCCGATCGGTAAATGAAAATTTAAGTTGCGGGAAAGTCGCATTGAATGAAAACAATGTAATTACTGCAATTATGTTATGGCGCTTTAAGCTCTTTCGTAAAGGCTACTACAAAATTGAGTTCTTTTCTTTTATTTGTGATAAATTGGTGGACTTTTTTGAGAGATAGGAGAAAATGTATTACAGGAAAGGCTCGATGTGTTGCCCATTTTCAAGAACACACACCTGTAATCGTCGGGTAAATCCTGCACTGATCGGCTGCCGGTGTACAGTATGCGTCAAAGTTTGTGACATGAGAAATATTTTTTTCTCGTTTACGCTTACAGATAGACGCAAGGTGTATTATATGTTTTTGTTTCTAAATCGTTGTAGCTATCATCCCTTAAAAGCATGCTTTGTATATCGCGGACACCCTGTATGAATTGATATTACTTTGGAATATCATATTTTTGCATTATCTTATGAAGCATATACATTAATCTAATTCAATTTATTTTATCATAGTATGCATTTCGGTTCTTTGTTTTTTTATGGTCACAACAATTTACCACCAATTTATCTCTTCATAAACTTTTTCAATGTTTCGTTAATCGTAATCAAATTTTACTAACAATAAGTAATGCAAACAATATGCAATGATGGTATATACAGTTCTTTTTGTCATTTACTACAATGAATACGCAAAATTTCTTATGAAGCTTTTCAGTTTTCAATGTGTCAAACACTAAATGAAAACGAGCAGGTTTGATTTGCAAGTTTTAGTAGTTATTACACGTATGTATACATATACAGTTAGGTTTTAAACGTATACTGCGTGCATTGATATAGGTATATGGAATACGAACGGAATTTGTGCTCTACGCCTGATCAAAAAGGTTTAAGTAGCATGTAGATCAGTTGATTATACATTTTTAGCGATGAAAAGTTAAATAATAATCGCAAAAAGGCAAAAATAGTCATTTTAAGCGAACCTAATGGCGCTTATCAGGAAATAAATAACGCTAAGGTATAGCCCTTTCAGTTAAAACAAAATTCTTCTAATCTATTTAGAAACTTGTCAATATTTATTTTTATAAGCCACGTAGTTTTTGCTTGCCTCAGATTTCACTGATCTATCAACTTAATTTATATTTGTTTGCAACTAAAACACGCTTATGACCTTAGTGACAAACAGATATAATATGTATACAGTTAATTAATTATTCTAATAAACAGACAAAATAAACATGTAGAACTTTTTATTTTCAAATTTAAATAATGTTGCTTCATTATCTTTACTACCATATGAAGTAGCACCTCAACCTTTTTGTATAAATCTTTATACTCACTATTATAAATATAAATAAAAACAGAAATCTGTATACATTGTAGGATAAAATAAATACTAGGCAATACATTTGCTATATGTTTGTGAGGTCGGTACCTACATAAATTAATAAAAATTACAATTTACCTGTGCATAGAAAGGTACCATCATGGTAACTACTGTAGCGGTACTAAAATAACATATGAAACAAATTAACAGTGAAACTATTATTGCTATGGGAATAGCTCGCTTAGGATTTCTAACTTCTTCGCCAGTAGTAGCAATAGTATCAAAACCAATGAAAGCATAAAAGCATGTCGCGGCTCCCTTAATCATTCCTGTTATACCAAATGGAAAAAATCCTCCATCTCCTGCTCCGGTATCCTCGTTAGGTTCTATATTCCAGTTACTTGCATCAGCTAAAATTTTATTATGGAATATTTATCACACCGCGGAATACATATATCACATAAGACTACTCTCTATTAGCTTTTCGTAGAAAAAATGAAATAAAACGAGTTTTGTTTAAGGTAATGTTTAAAAAGGTGATTAAAAACAAGAAAATCACTACCATAATACTACATCTTGTTTACAAATTGCGTGAAATTGATGTAGATTATCCTAAGACACGTTTCAATGACAAAGTAGATTGCGGTAATGTAATAAATCTAAACGTAAACAAAAATGTCTTATTTCAAATTTCCAACATAACACATACCAGTCATAGAGCCTGCGATTATTACGAAAAGTACCACTAAAATATTTATTGCTGTTAGCAAATTATTCACGACACTGCTTTCTCTAACACCAAATGCCAATCCAACTAAAACAATAGTTAAGTTTAAAAATATTTTTTATGTCTAAACGGTTGAGTTTCTAATTCTTTGTTTGCACTGGAAATGTTAATTATCTTCTCAAAATTCACATCTTGTTTGACACCAATCAAAGCCCTTTTTAAGTAATAAGGCAAAAAGCTAATAATTAAAATAAACTAAACAACATTTAGCGAAAATGCTTCGTCAAAACAAGTGATATGAACAGTGTTTGTAAGGTAAATGTAGCGTAACTTTTTTTTTACTATCCACAAAAAACATATCATGAACTACTAGAAAAAATCCAAAACCCATCTAGTTTTACTGTACAGTATTATGCACTTCTTAAGTTTATTCCCCAGCCTCCCTTCCCCCCTCAATGTTCATTGGAATTACATGTAGTGTTGTCTCTCTTTTCAATTTAAACAAAACGGTGAACATTACATACCTTCACTTACGGTATTCAATAATTTGTTGGTATTACAGCAAGAGGTTTTTTATGAAACGTATCTAACTAATATTATACATTATGTGACTTGACAACCACGAGTATTATGTTCCCGCGTTCTCTCTATGTAATTACCACAACATTAAACACATTTCTATATTTTGTTGTGCTATTTTCTATCCTTTGAAATATGAATATTGAAGTTTGCAATGCTTGTGTTATACTGTTACCATAGTGGGGACAAAATAGCTATTAAAGTTAAAAAAAGCTACAAACTTATAAAGAGAAAGAGTTTGGTATTATTATAAAGGCTAATTTGGATGCATATGTAAATATTTAAAAAAAGACATTATTTGACAATGTAACACTTCAAAAATTATTTAAAATATGCAGCGTGGTCTTGTTGTGCTTTACATTACAAACGAAAAAGCATGCTAATAAGTGTTTCTTTAGAACCAAATAGAAACACTAAAATTGTAAAGAGAACCTAAAATACAAAATAGTAAAAAAAAGATAAGCTAGAAATTTTTGTATTTTGAAATTAACATACCAAATCATCATACCAAAAATCCGCTTAGTCAGAAATATTCAATTGGTTCCTGAATTAAATATTTGTCAGAAAATATTTTGGCGGAACAAGAAGCCGTACTAAATACAACAATCGGTAACCATTCATACTACCGTTCAGTATTTTATATAATTAACAAAGCCATGCAAACGCATGAAAATTACATACATGAAGATTGAAAGACAATACAGAAACCGCTGCGTCTGCACTGACAATAAAAAGAATCTTCCCATATCGTATTATTGAAAACGATGAACTTTGTTTCTTACTTATAAATTATAAGAAATGATTCTATATCCTGGCACAAGAAGTTATAGTCATATATGTACAGGTGAAATGACAAATTCGTGTACAGAGATTAACGAGTTTTTCTATCAATTTTTTATATAAAAGTCAATAATACAGTTTCTTTTCTTAAAAATTACATTGGATAATTGTGACAAACTTGTCAACCGTTAAAATCCAGGCTAAATTTTTGAAGAAACTAACAATTTGTAAGTCGTCGGCGTTTATAAATTTATGTTTTAAGATATTATTCGGCGAATTTCGAAACAGCTAATTATCAGAGGGTGCCAAATCGGGCAAATAGCGCGGGCGTTTCAGTAGCGGCCAACCCTCCTGAGTGATCTTTTAGAGTGTAATATTTGCTTTGTGGACGGCTTCCTAGCCGGAATTTTGACATTTGAGCACATTAAGATGGTTCATGTAGTTTATTATTTATGCATTAACCATCTTTATTCTGTAAGACAGTAGTCATGATCTATTTGCCTGTCATTTTGGCTGATCAGAAAGTTGTCATTCCGAAGCTGTGGTGGTTTGCTGTAGGTTTCGTCGACATTTAGCAGATTATCCAATAAATCATTCAATTCTTCTCGCGTCAGTCAGTAACTTGGATACACACTTTGCCAAGACCTTTCTGAACTTCGGGCGTGTTTTGATGTCGTGTTATAGCATCTATTTCCGAAAGTAGGGGCAGTGATCACACAGTCGATGATGGGTTTTAATAATTCCGGATTAACCGGATTTGGAGGTCGTTATTCGTTCGTCTGAGTGGCACGTCTGTACCACCTTGTTTGAAATGATGATACTACTTGGAGATAGTGTTGCGTTGTGGACAATCGCTGCCACATGGAGTATCCATCCTATGTGTCGCTTCCACTAGTTATCACTTAGTTTAACCCTGAATATTAACACGATTTTTTTCGAAACTATCCATTTTCAAAAAATGTTTCGGTTCTAAACAACACTAACATCCAAGCTCATATACAAAAACGGAAATGAAGTAGCAGCTGCTCAAAAGAACCGGCGCTTAATTAAATTTCTTCCGCGGGAGCTCTGTACATGTACATACTTGTCATTCAACCTGTATACTAGAAATAAGTTCACTAGGTAATTAATATATATACTTTACCTGATAAAAGAATAGCAATTCCAAATGAAAAGAAATCAAAATACTCTGCCATGTAATTCACTTTGATCGGTGCAACATCCATGAATGCATTTTTGAATGTATCATTTAGTAATGTGTCCAAGTAAAGACTTAGACCTTTGGCTACGCTTGCAGATCCTGAAAATAGAAAAACAGCCTACACACTATTCACATATATTTGCATATAGCTATTTTTATTTCTAAAATTATTTTGTGTGTGCTTTGCGATCTCGTTGACAGCTTTTTCTTTATTCGCTTGTTTTAGCTTAACCATTCCCTGTGATCATATTGGATGTTTTACTTTATTACATTAACACTCCACACTTTTTGAGCTGCGAAGTTGTTCTCACAATACTCCGGGTAGCATGTATATATATATATACAGGGTTTCCGCGGCCGAATGGGAATGCCAGAAAATTATTATTTTTAAATCTATTGCATGTGAATTTCTAATAAGGCTGTTAACATATGTCAGGACTACAAGTGGCCGTGGTGCAATGGTTTACACACCGGCTTAATAACGCAATGCACGGATTGTTTATGGTTCAAATCCCTGCAGATCAATTTTGTTTTTTTTATTTTTCATCTTCAACAACGATGTTTTTTACAATAACAAAAATGATCGCTTTTCAATTAAAAATAAAAAAAAAATCAAAATTCATGTGTCGGGATTCGAACCCTAAACAATTCGTGCATTGCGTTATTAAGCCGTTGTGTCAACTTCTACGCCATGGCCGCTTGCAGTCCTGTCACATATTAACAGCCTTATTAGTAATTCACGTGCAATAGATTTAAAAATAATAATTATCTGCCTTTATTAAAGTAACTATCTTTGTACTATGGCTGAGGAAATGTGCATCGTTAGCCCATAATATATGGCATTTAAATTTGGCGGAACTAGTATTAGGGAGATAATATTCACCGAAAACCGATTGTATGTATTTCCCTATGTCCCACTTGGCCGTGGAAACCCTGTATATATTACCTACTACATACACGTATGTAGTACCAAGTCGCAATAGTTACAAAGAAACGGAAACAATAACAAATTGATGAATATCTAATGTAGATCCTACATAACACGAGATTTCCATGCCATAAGAACATGATAATAATCCGGGCAAACAAAACCAAACGGAAAATATAAAGACCTGCAATAAATAACGTTCAAACAAAAATTTGTTAAGCTGTCACCAAAGTATGTATATCTTGAATCTAGATGCCGCTTATTGTAGAAGATTTATACAACTTTATTGTGGGAGCTTCCGGATTTTGGTCACGTTACAGTAAAGAAAATATAAACAATACAAAAAGTAATAAGTATAAATAAAACACCAAAATAAATAAATAAAAGAAAAGAAACTACAAACGTTTCGCTATAAACGTTAAGTGGCTTCTGAAATGTAAAATGGCTGAAGGGAGTCAGCAGGTTACGATAACTGAACAAATTACTCTGACTTTCTGACATTCCTCACCTTCTAAATTTCTTCGACCACTCTAGAAGATTAGGGTCAGAATTCACAACCCCCAAAAAAAAATGGCCCGAACTGTGAAACAGTTCGCCATTATTTATTCAACTTGCTTATTGAATAGCAAACGTTTCAACCTAATTACAAACTTCTATGTATCCTCGATAAACAGACCTAAAACAAAAATCCTGTTATTCGGTTGAAAGACGTGTTTGGTTAATTTCAACAGATTCGTCTGAACTTATCTTATGTATTTAAGTTAATACTAATGTTATTTCTTCGTTAGAATTGATGATTCATATATCTCGACTGTATATCCGATAATTCCAAACATATCCTCAATTGTGTGTTTCAATCAGAACTTTGTCAATGTCTACAATCTTTCTGGTGGTATATTCATTTTCCGGTGTTAAACAGATTTCGTATGTTCTTTCACTTACGCTTTCGTCCGTTATTTCGTCATTCTATTTTGTAATTCTATTTAGCTAGAATTTCTTAGTAAACTTTGTAAAACCAATAAAAAAAATGAAAACATTTAGTATTTTACACTGGAAATGCGGTAGCCTCTTTAAGATATACCGTGTGAACCCCTGCGAATGATCGATACCTAAAGTTAAAAATAAAAGATGAACAGAGCTAGTTTCCGTTTGTTAAAACAAGAAAGGGGTATACGCTATATTCTATCGCGCCATTGTACGGGCGCAACAAGCATAGCTTGTTGCATCTTTCACTTATTCATCAATTTTCCATTTCGTTCATCGCAGATCAGCGATACACTAGATTCCCTATAGAGCCGACGATCGAGGGCAAAAATTCAATTCTATGCAGAATGCGAGTGCAATAACAACAATGTTGTTATAGAGTATTGCGTAGATCTTTCCGCTTACAATCAGCCAGTCATTACTGAGGTATCAATCGATCGGTTGTCGAAGTGCACTCTGTATATGATCAGTTAACTTGATTAATGAATAGTGGATGTCTGACAGTACGAGTCTGTTTAAAGATGTACAAAATTCCTTTTAATTTGTTTCTATTTTAATCTTCTGTATTTTTGTGTGATCAAGGACTGCGACTAATATTTTATTAATAATTTAATAATGGCGCCTAATATCTTTCATGTAGAGAATACAATAATCACAAGTTTCAATTGCGCTATTGGAATTCCTGTGATAGCTTCTCGAAATACATTCTATACATGTATTTTCCATAAAGATAAAAACTTAAACTGCTCTACGGTAATATAAATAAAACAAAAAAGTATGTTACATCGCAGCTTCTGTCCTATTAGATTAGGAAAATTAGGCTAGTGTATATTACTTAAATAAGTTAAAGCCATTGCTAGAAAATTCTGGTAAAACCTTTCACTAAATTATTACGTGAAGAGGAGATTTCTTAATTATATCCTAGTAAACTGTAACTTATAGTTGAAGTAGGTTCATTGAGTGTAATATAGATGTTACTAATCCATCTTAATAATGAAAGTAATTATCATCTTGACTTCCTCTCACATCATCAAAGTATTTTCGGTTCCTTTGTAATGATAGAGATAATCTGTATCTCTTAGATCTCATAATAGTTAAACCACTTATTACACCACTTAAGATAATATTTCCTAAAGTATTTTAGTGTCAATGGTTGTGGTTTGTTTTCAATTTATGAAAAAAAAAATAATAAAAGCATGGACAGTTCGTATGTTCATTATAAGTTAAGGATATTATAAATAAAGAAAAGTAGGTAAATTTTCAAATTAGGTTGCAACATCTTGTGAAAAATGCAAATTAATTAAATAGATAGAGATAAAATGAATACATTGCGTGGTATATAGGCTGACTCATTTTCACCAAGATTTAAAAAACAATACGATCTAGTCGTTTTTCTTAAATATTTTGTGCATATTTTGTATTTGTCTATTTGAATACTAATCATCGAATAGTAATCAAAATCTTTGACAGGTTAACATTTCGAATGTCTATTTGAAGTCTATTTGAGTACTAATCATCTCTATCTCCAACAATAAGCGAGATCTCCATCTTTAGAATCGAAAATGCGTAGCAAGATTGCCTAGCATATCATATTAAGACATCACAATTAAAAAATAACAGAAATACTAGTTCATCCTCTAAATACGTAGTAGTTGTTTCTTTCTGTGTAAGACGCCAGTATAAAGGGTTACATAACCGTTAGAAATACAGAATTTAAAAGTACAAACATTAGAGTTCAAACAATACAAAGTTTAAACAACTACAATAAATAAATATAGGTACGCACATACAATATATACACCGTGTTCAAAGTTATTGCTGCACTATTACTATCTTAGTTATTTCTGTAGCTATGATTTTAGTAAAATGAGCAAATTTTGAGTGTTTTTAACGGTGACTGCTATGGAGTTCTTGAACAAACAATTGAATAACGCATTCCCAAAAAATTTCGAAATTTATAATTTTTTTAAACGGAACCTCTGTATTATTTGTACATATTTTGGATCATCATAACATTTTGAACAAAAAATATCCAGTACATAACTATTCTTAACGCAAAAATAAACAAATGAGAAGTGTTCAAAGGTTAAAAATAATATTAACATGTAATTCTAGGTAGGTGATGGAAAGTCATAATCAAATGTTACCTTAACTGTAGAATAAAAACAAAAACAATAATCAAATAACTTTCGTTTTGTATTACAAAATTTCGCCTGTGTGCTGTTCAATGCATTTGTGGGCTCTCGCGATACCACTTTGTGTGGCTTTTTTTGCGAATAATAAAGCAGTTCTGTTTGATTTTAATTTTTAAAGACGCATTATTAATAGTAGGCTTCTTCCACTTTTAGGCAAAACAAGCATGTGATATGCTCATTTACGTTGTCAAAAACGTACAGAGTTTAAGTCGGTTAGTTATTAAAATAGTTTATTAAGAATAGTCGGTTATTTGATATTGTGTTGTATTGTTCTTATAATGATAATCCACTTTTTCCAGTTTTTTAGGTCAATTACAATACTCCAATTCGAAAAAAGATCAAATTTCTTCCAAAACCTTTACAATGTATTAATCTGGTTTTCGTTACAACTTCGTCAGTGGAATAAAATTGACATTTATTTCGTGTCAAATTATAAATAAATAACTAGCCATGCCTATCAACAAAATTATCTACAGACAAAGAAATTCAGTGATATATAGGATTATGTTTACAATATCGTGGACAATTTAAGATATATTGAAGTGTAAACTTATAATCATAATAATAATGCTCCTTATATCAATGTATTTTTTATCAAGCTCTAACAATTCTGTTCAAGGACTAGGGAAAAACATGGCAAAAAAACCTAGTCAAGAGCTTAATTTTATAAAATTCAGGCGTGATTAGGTGATTAAATTATTATAAATAATACTTCAATTTTCTATATATGTTCTAAAATTGACGGCGTTATTTTCTTTTTAAATGTATATCATTTCATATATTAATCTTTTTTTATAACTATTTTCTTTTTTTAATATCCTAACATTTTCAAAATCAAAGTTATGTCGTAATTCTTTAGAATGCTTAGACAAAGCAGTTTCCGCGGTTATGTTATGCGTTACAGTGTATTGATGATTATACAGTCGTTTTTCTAAATACTGTCTAGTTTGCCCTATGTAACATTTATTACAGTCTTTGCATTCTAATTTATATACGACATTGCTTTGATTATCTTTTTTAATATTAGTTTTTAAATTGGTAAATAACTGTCTGTTATTGTATGGTGTAAATGTAATGTTTATATCTGATTTTTTAAATTCGTATTTAATTTTGTCACCTAAGTCGTTAATGTATGGAATTGTGTGATATATTTTACTATTTTGTTTAGTGCCTGTGTTGTATATTTTATGCATTCGTTTTTTTAATTAGTTTCTCGTAAAATTCTTTTGGATAACTGGTCAACTAAACTATTAATTACGCTTTTTTTAAAATTTACCGAAGTGTTTGAATAGTAGTTTAGGTGTCTGTTGTTATTATGTATTATTTTAACATTTAAAAAATTTATAGAATTTTGATTTTCTCTTTCAAATATATCACTGAATTTCTTTGTCTGTAGATAATTTTGTTGATAGGCATGGCTAGTGATTTATTTATAATTTGACACGAAGTAAATGTCAATTTTATTCCACTGACGAAGTTGTAACGAAAACCAGAATATATATATTGTAAAGGTTTTGAAATAAATTTGATCTTTGTTCGAATTGGACTGTTATAATTGACCTAAAAAAGTGGAAAAACTATCTGGAAAATAAAATAGGAGTATTTATTAAAAATAATGTCGTTTACGCATTCAGAAAAGTGTGATATAGTAGACGCATATCTGATTTGTAGAAAAAATGGAAAAAATGCGCTACGTTATTATGAAAACACATATGTGAATCGTCGATCACCAAACCAATTCTATTTTCTAAGGTTGTATAGACAATTTCGAAGTAATGAAGATAGATTTATGATACGAAGAAAGAAAAAGGATTTTATAGTAGACGAAGAAACAAAAATAAACGGGTTGACTTTTTTTGAAACCAATCCAAAAAAATCCATACGAAGTTACATCAGAGAATTAGATTTGCAAAAGAGTACAGTGAACGCCATTGTAAACAACAAGCTCCATCCGTACAAGAACCACAAAGTTCAGACTTTACAGACTTTACTTCCCGGTGATGCAGAAAGAAGATTAGTTTTCTGTAATTGGTTGAGAAATTTTTGTAATGAACGTCCAGATAACTTTAATTGTATTATGTGGTCTGATGAATCTAACCTTTCAAATTCAGGTGTTATGCATACAAATTTTACGATCAAATTAATAAGAAAAATGAACATTATTGGAGCAGAAAAAATACTCTGAGAGTAGGTCCGTGCAATCCCCAGCACCGGTTTAGTTTAAATATGCGGTGTGGATTACCGCTATGTTGGGTTATTAACAGAAATTCTGGATGATCTTTTAGATGATATGCCACTGCGTCATAGGCCCCGTATTTATTTTCAACAGGATGGGGCACCGGCTCATAATTTCGCTAATACTACTAATTTGTTAAATAATACATTTAATCAAAAATGTATAGAAACCAACACGCCTATTCGTTGGCCTGTACGCTCTCCTGACTTGACACCTCTCGATTTTCATCTTTGGGGTTTTATGAAGAATGAAGTTTACAAGCAGCGACATCAAAATGTGATGGAACTTGAAAATAGTATTAGGCAAACGTTAAATAATATTTCTGATCGAACTATTAGAAAAGCCACACAAGGTGTTATTGCGAGAACCGAGAAATGCAGGGAACAACACGGCAATGTCTTCGAGCATATGTTGAGTTAGGCAAAATTTTGTAATACAAAAGGAAAATTATTTGATTATTGTGTTTGTTGTTTTTATTCTACTGTTAACGTAATATTTTATTATGATTTTCCATCGCCTACCTAGAATTACATGTTAATAATTTTTTAAACTTTGAACGCTTCTTGTTTGTTTATTTTCACGTTAAGAATAGTTATGTACTGGATATTTTTTGTTCAAAATGTTATGATCATCCAAAATACGTATGTACAAATAATACAGAGGTTCCGTTTAAAAAGATTATAAATTTCGAAATTTTTCGGGAATGCGTTATTCAATTGCTTGTTCAGGAACTCCACAGTAATCAGCGTTAAAAACACTAAAAATTTGCTCATTTAACTAAAATCGTAGCTACAGAAATAACTAAGATAGCTATAGTGCGCGGATAACATCTCTATTACAGTCCGTCTTCGTGAAATTGGTTTATGAAGAGTTCTAAGATGTTGATATTTCGACACTTTAGGGCATTGATCGTTCCTTCAAAGATTATGGGTATCAATCGTATGCGAGAAAAGCCAATCCACTTTCCAACTGAGGATGCAACAGAAACTCACGAAATATGTGAGGGTTTTCAGGACTACGCATTATCATGCTTTGTCAATTGGATATACACTCACAAACGAAACCATGGCTTCAATAAATGTCGGGTCAACCACTGACAATATAACATACGCCTGTTATGATCAGGCGGTAAAAACTCATGACACGCCTGCATTTTATGAGGAAATAAAACAGTGACCTTCCTTGAAATTGTTCTGCACGGAATATATACAGGGTGTAACAGGACGAGCTTACGTTAGCCGTATCTCAGCAACTAAGCAAGTTCCATATTTGTAAATTTGCAGTTATTTTGGGCATGGGGGCAAACTTTTAGAAAATATTAGTACATATTTTCTATTTCCGGTTTCGCCGGAAGCACAATCAACTTCATTCTTTTAAATGGATTACCCAATTTTTTTTCAAACAATCGAATTCAGCAACAAATTTGGCGTGTAGATCATTTATTTCGACTGGTGTAAATATTATCGTTTTATAGCTAAGTTGATTTTTATGAAAATTTTATCAAATGCATCGTAGTACTTAGTAACGTATTTCTTCGATATGCACAAGAGTTGATGAATGATTATTGGAAGTTAGACAGCTACTAAGATGGACTATTGAAAATTATCTTCACTTGTGTACAAATACTATACAGGGTGTTAGTATTTACTGTCCTAATATGTTAAATTTCAAATACTAATAACTTCGTAATTTTAAATGGAACAGCCTGTGTGTTTTTGTCGCAAACGGCAGAAAATTTAACTCTTCATCAAATGATATTACATTTCCCTATACCTAAAATGAATATTTTAGAAGCACGAATAAAACGGCAAAAAAAACTAAGAAAATTAAATGAAATGAAACTAAAAGTAATTACAACGAAATAATAAACAGTTGATAATTCATTTTGGTTACGATTCCGTAACTATCAATTAATAGTATAACAATTTAAACAATTCCACAAGTATCGCATTTAAATTTGATTATCTACCTCACACATGTGTACGTACATAAATACCTATAAATAAACATGCTTTATAATTATCCAGTAAGTACTACAGTTAAAAATGACGAATAAAGATAATTTTTAGTATTCAATAATATCACATACAAAATACAACCCAAATGATAGTGCAAGTTTGTTTCTTGTTGATAAAATAGAATGATTTGTCGCTAGAAGTAAAGAAGAAGTTCGCTTAATGTAATTAGGCTCATGTCAGACATAACAAATATTTGATACTTTCCCGAATTATTATTTAAATTCTTCTTGTTAAAGCTTCTACAATTCAATTTTGAACACATGGGCCAACTGAGCTAGAACAATCTCGTAAAAGGGTACAACTCTTACCTATAACATATTCCAGTATAAGATTCCATCCTATAATAAATGCTACAAATTCCCCGATGCATGTATAACTGTAGATGTAAGCTGACCCTGCTCTTGGTGTACGGGCGCCAAATTCCGCATAGCAAAGACCTAACAAAAAAAAAGAAAACTATTACTATAAAATGCTAATTATTTTAAAAAAAACTCCTGAGCATTAAAAAGAAAACAAATGCAAGCATGATTATTTCCTGCAAATTTGACTTATGTGAGTCTCAAAAATGTCCATGTTATAAATTATAATACCATGATAACTGTCAATTAAAGTAAAATAATAGAGACTAATGCGGCAATTCTGTGTGCATATTTGTTTTCTGCCTATCTATCAACACGGTCGATACAAATTTGCAAAAATCATACTACAGATTTTGCACCACTCAAACGCGAAAACAAATCTGACATGTTTATAATCACACACACATAAACATTTATTTATACAAATATATTCATGACATATGTTTCTTATACTAAATAACTGATTGTTTATTTTAAAGTATAAACGTAGGCCCTTACCTTTTTACCGTACCCACATTTGCGAAGAAGTTAAGTAACAAATATCTGACGAATACATGGAAAGTAAAAACAATATTACGCTAAATAATATACGCTAATTTATAATTTTGTTATTAGTGTTTATCACTCTTCTATCTTAGGTGATATACTAACACACAATGACATCAATATGCATAAGATTTAGAAGAAAATCGGGTGTATCAGCGACGGTAAAAACAAAATCTTTTATAATTGGAAGTGGTCGTACCTTGTGCCGATCATCCGTCTATGTGGGTGTATTTGCTTTAGAATGAAATTTTTAATTAAGCATTAATTGCGACTGACATGACTTAAGACATTTGCTTATTGTCAAAATAAAATTTAAAACATAGGTGGATTTATATTACGAGTATTACTACTATATTAATAATTTGAAATTAATACCATCTTATAGTGTTTTTCTCGGGCTTTCTGAACCGATAATTCCACTTCTCATTAGAACTACTACAATTCATATACATATTTACTCTTTCTTTGTTGGTAAGTCAACATCATTTAACCTTTAACGTATTTCTTTGCACTGTTTTTGTTTTTTTACTTGGTGTTTATTTCATAGTTTTTCCTTTGTAAACTGTAGGAGTTTCCTATACGTTGCCTATTTACCCTTTTGTTTGTTATATACTAAAGTCGCTGTAATAGGCACTTGAGAGTGAAGCGTGTGTCCCTGTATTCTTTCTTAAATTTTCCTTTCCTTTATCTTCACTATGCATAACTGTTCCTGTTACAATGAACCTTTTGAACCGCATATGATCGTGGAGTGCTGCACTTGTAATAAACCTTTCAGAATAGTATGTGTGGATATTTCTAAGAGCGAAGCTCGAAAGATTCATCTGAACACTGGTTTGACGTCGTCCTGCAAGGACTGCGTGGAGCTGGGTAGTGATTTGAGCGGTTTAAAGGCTTCCATGGCTGGTACTTTAATCCATAATAATATTACCCTGGATTCTCCGAAAGACATTGTTAATGCTTTTGCTGATATCTTTTTGAAAACCCAAACTAACAGTTCCAGTTACGATTTACCTGATGTTTTTTCAAACAGATATATAAAGTCAGCTACCTTACCTGATCGATAGAACCGCGAAAGGATTAGTCCTATTTACAAGATAGAAAATGATTCAATGTTGAAGAACTATACGACCATATCAATTTTAAAAAATTTCTTCAAATTGTTTGAACAGGTAATTTATTCCTCGGTAATGATTAATATTTCCAAGTATGTTTCCCCTCATCAACACTGCTTTCTTCCTGGTTGATCGACTGTAACTAACCTGGTTTGAATTACTCATATATTTCTCAGCATTTAGACAGGCATGGTCAGGTTGATGTCAATCACACTGATCTATCTGCTGCCTTTGACCCTATTGATCACGAACTTCTTTTATTCAAGCTTAGTGCCTAATTGGAAAGGCCCAAATTATCTAAAATTAATCGCTTCCTTTCTCCGCAATTGGCTTAACTATGTCCATTACAACAGATTTTGTTCCAATGAGTTTGTTTCTATTTCAGTTCCTCAGAAGTCCAATCTAGGCCCCTTGCTGTTTCTTGTCTATATCGATGATTTGCTGGATATGTTTGAATGTTCTGTTTTGGCTTATGCTGATGATATACAGATTTACACTGCTGTTTATTCCGACAAGGATATCGCCAATCTGCAGTGCAATCTTGACATTTTAGTGCTTCACAAATAAATTAAAGATCAACATTTCAAAATGTTGCTCTGTTAGTTATACTTGTAAACGTAAAATAAATGCACTCCGTCTATTCAATAAATAATGAGCCTATTTATAAATGTCAAATTTCTGTCATCTTGGAGTACTTTTGATGCCGAACTTAGATTTACATTTCACATTGATATTCTTTGCTCTTTCGCACCACGAAATCCGTTTTGTCACCTTACTATTTATGTTACCAGCTTTGTATTGAGCGACTGCAACGCAAATTTCTAAATTTCTTTCATTTAAGATTAATGGATCCTTCCCGCCTACGGGTATAGGTTACCAGCAGTTACTTAGAAGACACAATTTTCAGTCTCTATCATCGCGGCGTGATGCGTATGGTGCTCAGTTTATTTGGAAATTCGTACATGGTATGGTTGATAGCTCATTTTTATTATCGCAACTTCAATTTCATGTTCCGCGTCATGTAGATTCAGTGCCCCTTTTATCTATTCCTTGTTCTAGGACAAATGTTTCGTTTAATTCCCCTTTGAATCGCATGTCTCGACTGTCTAATTTGAGCCAGGATGATCTTCTTCTTTGATTGTGTAATGATCGCATTGATCATCAAGATGACCATCAATATTTTTGTTTTGACGATTATCAGCCGCTCTTTCCGCTGCGCATGAAAATTTATTGTGGAACTGCAGACTTTTTCTGATGGGAATTATTATTCTGACTAATGTATTAATCAGTCTACTTGTAATTTATAAATTCAAGGTTAATTACTGATATCTTGTTCAAAATTTATATTCGCATTAATTTACTAAAAATTTGTAAGAATATTTTGCTGTTCTTGCATCTTACAAGTACATAATTGCACAATTTCAAGCATTGTGAACCCCTTGAAATAGTTAAATTTAAGTCTAAACTGAAGATACTAGATGAAATGTTAATAATTGGTGTTCGTTGACCAGAATTGCTGGTTAAAAGTTGCCGTACCAATAAATTTTTACAAATTATTTACCCCTGTTGCTTTTTAATATTTCGTGCGATTATTCTTTTAAAGAATATGGTTAATAATGTTACTGTGTTTCGATGAAGATGATAAGACTGGTGCGAATGACGATGGAGAATACCAGAAGCAGGGTAGTCGTAGAGGGGAAACTGTCCGGTACTTTTCAGGTCTATAGAGCTTTACGACAAGGCGATCCCCTCTCGACAACGCTCTTTAATATAGTGCTTGACGCAATAATTAGAAAAAGTATAATAGAATTCAAACAACGGGAACTATTTACCAGCACAAACACCCAATCATTGCTTACGCAGACGATATAGCGCTACTAACCCGATTAGAGAAAGAATTATTAAGAATAATCGCTAGCCTAGCCAGTACAGCAAAGGAGTATGGAGTACATATTAACGAGGACAAAACCAAGTACATGTGTATGGATGGGAAAAACCCAAGAGAAGGGATAGGTTTAAAAACTATGTGTGACAGCAACAAAGAATACAGTTTTGAAGAAATAGACATGTTTGAATACCTGGGAGTGATTGTGACAAACCGCAACGAGGAAGACCAGGAAATAAGCAACAGAGTTGGAAAAGGACGCAAGGTAGCTAGCGCGATGAGAAGTCTGCAAAGCTCGAAACTGATATCAAGAACAGCCAAGATACGATTGTATACAACGGTAATCGGTCCAACAGTGATGTATTGCTCCGAGTTATGGGTCCTTAATAAACAGGAGGCAAAGAAACTGGAAGCATACGAAAGAAAAGTTAAAAGAAAGTTTAGAAGAAAAACACGACAACCTAGAGCAATACTCAAGGAGCAATAATTTACGAATAAAGGGTATTGTGATTAATCCGCAAGAAAATATACAAGACAAATTAACGGAAATCTCCGCTAATAAACTAAGGATAGATATGGATGCAAATTATATCGATAGATGTCACCCTGTAGGCCCTGCTAAAGAAAATAAGTAATCTATTATTATTAAATTCACCAGCTATAAATTGAAAAAGCAAATGCTACAGGAACGTCACCTTTTGAAGGGCAGGGGTATTTTTGTAGTAGGAGATCTAACAAAAGCGTCTAGACTCTCGACGGGAATATTCCATTTTAAATACAACAAGAAGAAGCTTGTTTTCAGACCTATAGCTCATAAAAAAAAATTAGCTCGTAGGTAGTAAACTCATAAAATTGGTGTTACTCTCACTGCTCACTGGAAAGTATTTTTTTTTGTTTTATTTATTTTAGTAGAGAGTAGTTGTTTAGATATTTTTGTATAATCCTCTGTTTTATGGTTATTTTTTGAATAATCTACTGTAACATTCACTATAGTTTACTAATTAATAAATCTATACTTGCCTTAATTACCGTACACAATACATGGTTGAAATCAGAAAAAGAAAACCTTTCTAGCTGTGTCAAAATCTTGGTGATAATCCAGAGAAAACAAAACGTCGTATAAAAAATTTAATTTACATTAGACAGAAGAGCAAAAGTGAGAATGTGTCTTTAGTTTTTCGCAGCAAGACCAAATAAAAGTGCTACCAGCAAAAAAAGAAAATGAAATTTTTCCGTTTGTTTTCATCATTTGTCTCAGTCGATTTTTTTTCAGGATCATAATATCCACAAACTTTAGCAACTTTGCCAAATCTAAATCTACCACCTATCTTCAATAATAAGCGAGATCACAATGGTGAGGACCCCAACACGACTAACGTCAGAATACACCGGCTAACAACGCAAAATTATCAGCATAAAAAATGTTTGCTCAACTACTTTATAGAAATCCAAGAAATCATTATTTAACTATAAATATTTGAAACATTAATATACCATTTACCGCAATTATGCCGCAAATAATCTAGGAGAAATATATAAAAATGTGTAGTTATCAATTTTTATTATCTTATTATACCAATTTCAACGATAGTGTCATATGTAGTATTAACTACTTATCTAATTTTTAGAATATTGAATGAGAAATAAATATCTAATCTTATTAGTAATGCATACAAATGTTTTTGTGAAATATGACAGCGGGATAATATAGTTTTAATTACTACTTTTTTCTTTGCGTAATCCTTTCCACGATTTGGCTCAATTCACATTTTGAACATATCTGACCCTAATCCATATTTTACTCACGTATGTTTCATACAACTCAAAGGTTCTTATCAATATTATTGCGCTTTTTATTTCTACTGTAAAAATAATATGGGGCTTGATAATTAAAACCAACGTAAGCATCTTGTGCTAAAACAGAATTATATAAATTTTAACGCCTACTTAATGCAACTTTCGAATAGCAATTTAAAAGCAGTCTTATGACTCTACTAAGGTTATTACTAGTAATAACTTTGCTTATTGAGATAAATACTGGGAGAGTATCTTTAGAATCTATTTCTTTTTGTGCCTTATAAGTTTTTCACAATGGTACCTATCAACACGCATCGTCACAGTGACGTGTACCCTAGGCAGACAAGCTGTTGTCTGTCGTCATTGCTTAGCGCATGTAATTAAATACGTAGAATATACATAGCTAAGGGATGTATGTAGGTACATACGATATACGCGAAAGCATAGTTTTTAACTTATACTTATACTAAAGAATAAGCCAAATTCACTACATGACTTGAAGACTGTACAAAAAGGTTGCTTTTTAGGCAATATACTTATATCATAAAACAGACAAGGAGTCTTTGCCGTTGGAGTTCAATACCAAAGTAAGGGTTATTGGGGAATCCAGCAAATAAAACTTTAAACGAGTTTATTTTATTTATTAGCCGATATTACGCACTGTGTTCAGTGCTTCTTCAGGGCACAAAATGCTTAAACTCTTTGAGAGAAAAATACGTCGTCAGACTACCTTAGACCGTAGGATGATTACAGATTAACTTCACATACATGTTAAAAATCTTACTAGTTAAAAACTAGTTAAATAGGTTGTCATTTGCACGTGCAATTTTTAACATGTAGTGTCGTTCGTCCGATTTTTAACTAGTAAGATTTTTAACATGTATGTGAAGTTAATCTGTAAACATCCTACGGTCTAAGGTAGTCTGATGACGTATTTTTCTCTCAAAGAGTTTAAGCATTTTGTGCCCTGAAGAAGCACTGAACACAGTGCGAAATATCGCCTAATAAATAAAATAAACTCAGTTTAAAGTTTTACTTGCTGGATTCCCCAATAACCCTTACTTTGGTACTTATATTATAATATATCTTACTAATAAGAATAGTAATCCGGGATGTATCGGTATTTGATGTATTTTCACATAAGCATTAAGGTTCTTTCACGCAATCTAATCTATTCTTGGTTCAGTTTATTTCCATTTCGGTTGAAAGTTTCAACGATTCCACGTTTATTTACACACGTAGAAGAATAAGTTTAGTGTTGAGTTAAGCGAAACAATTCAACAAGCGTTGGGCCATTGATCCTTGTATTTATCAATATAAATTTTTGTCTAGCGACTCGATAAAATTTAATAATAAAACCCGATAAGAAATTATCAGAAACATAATGGACATAATTAAAGTATATTGCATTACACTAAATTAAGTTCAGATCGTTAGTCGGTGTATGTATGTATGTATATGTATGTATATGCATAAAGGTGTAATTATTGATTTTCTAGATCAGAGATAATGTTATATAGAATTTAACGACATCTAAGCAGATTTTGAAGTTCCAATTAAATGTCTCTGGAAAGATATATCGCAATCAATGCAACGTAACAGCCTAGAACATTCACAGAACGTTGCGAACCTTTCTGAGCAGCGCAAAATGTTTTCCAGGCGGTGCCGCCAATACCTACATACATCAAAAAAGAATAAATGCACCTTAATTTATTCGCTCGATTATGTAGATGTGAAATGCGCAATTATTCTTATTTCTTCTATAATAGAAAATTAACTGGAGTTACAGTTTTAATATACAGGGTTGCCCACTTGGCCTTCGTTCTTAAACAGTAC
>SMLS01069556.1:0-67236 GCA_004785975.1 Popillia japonica
GTGAACAAGGAAAACCTTCTTGTACGTAAATAACTTGGCATGTCAGAAAGATACAGGTTTCGATTTTCTTTGTAACAATGCCGTATTGTATTCTTTATACTAATCAGCTAAATAGTATTATAGGTAACCATCAACCTAATTAGTCGCTAAATAATAATGTTCCATATAATTTTGCTCCAACCTACGGTTTTTAGCATTTGTACAAATTAAAGAATTGCTTAGTACTGTAATATATTTGCAAACGCTTGTGATAGTTTTGAGTAAAAATGAATGAAAGTTGTTTTTAGAATTGGTGACTATAAAGATAGGAAGTTTTTGTGATTGGGAAATTAGATATCCGCCAGTTATTAGTCTGAATAAATGAATAAAAATAATTATTAATTATTTATTGCTTAATTTAATATATGTATATAGCTTTATGATATAATACATATACATATGTAATAAACTTATGTATGTACAGGTTGTCCGCGAAATACAAAGCATGCCTTTAAGGGATGATAGCTACAACGATTTAGAAACAAAAACATATAATACACCTTGGGTCTATCTGTAAGCGTAAACGAGAAAAAAAATTATTTCTCATGTCACAAACTTCGACGCATACTGTACACCGGCAGCTGATTAGTGCAAGATTTACGACGATTACAAGCGTGTGTTCTTGAAAATGGGCAACACATCGAGCCTTTCCTGTAATACATTTAGTCCTGTCTCTCAAAAAGGTCCTTTTTAGAACCACCAATTTATCACAAATAAAAGAAAAGAAATAAAATTTGTAGTAGCCTTTACGATAGAGCTTAAAGCGCCATAACATAATTGCAGTAATTACATTGATTTCATTCAATGCCACTTTCCCTCAACTTAAATTTTCATTTACCGATCGGAGACGCCCTTTTCACTCTAACTTCAACATAACATCGATTTTATTCTCATAACATTATTAAAAAAACCGCAAAGGTACCTATATTTTAAAACGTATGGCCATTGACTTCGTACGATACAAGTTCAAGGTCGTATAAACAGATGATGCTTGGCATGGATCTGCGCTTCTAACTAACTGCATACGTGTACAGTATGGTGGAAGACAAATGACACCACGCTTCAATTTCAAAGTATGAAATAATTCGTTTTCAGTTATTTTCAACCCTAAATTTTTGATATGGTTTTTTGGTTATTTAAGAAGAAATATGGATGAGTTTTCTTGTACAGTTTGACCAAATAAGGTTTTTTAGAAATAATTTTTTTTTCTCGTTTACGCTTACAGATAGATCCAAGGTGTATTATATGTTTTTGTTTCTAAATCGTTGTAGCTATCATCCCTTAAAAGGATGCTTTGTATATCGCGGACACCCTGTATGTTACCAGTTAGTGAGAACTTCTCTTACATCTTTGTTTATTAAATGGCAAAATATTAAATTGTATATCAATATGTTTACTTCAATGTGTTTAATTCTTTAACTACATATATTCGCATAACGTATATATAGAATATTTCAAAAGCGTAGCATTATAATTTAGCATGCGGTCCTAAATAATCCTTTATGTACGCAAATCGTTTAGAGGCACTTATGTGCTAACCTGAGATAAAACTATACTTTTACGAAACAAAAATTTGTACGTCATGTAGAGACGGTTCTATATTTCATACTTTATGTCGCAATTGTTATAAATTGGATATAGGAAAACGAAACATATTTTCATATTTGAAGAGGGCAAGTATTCATTCTACAAAGAAAAGAGAAATAGGGTAAAGTCGCCGGTAAGGTATCGTGCAAATTTACTCAGCTACAAAGTACAAAGTATTATATGATATTTTATTTACATGTCCTGTGTTCTTATATTACATGGTATATAATTCATATTCATATGACTAGTGATCTTTATTTTTGTAATTTACCGTTAAAAGGTTAAATACATCTTGGAAATGCAGTATTCTGAAATAATCAAAATATGAAATACTATAACGCAATCGATTATAAGTTAAAGTTGATTGCTTTATTGCAAAGTCCTTAGTGTAATTATCAGTAAACGGGCTACAGTACTAACAAGAATATTCCTTTATTGTTTGTTTGAAAAGAGATTTTGTTTGTTTCAGGTGGGTGCTAAGTGTAAGAAAACTTTGAACTTCACGAAATCAAAAAGTATGTATCATAACCATAACATAATAGATTTCAAGTTGTAAGTAGTTCTCTAAATAACTATTTAACTAATATTTAATATTTGTTATTTTCAACCACCAACCAAGTATATGCGCCATCTGGTGACCGGCGTTGAATTTGTTGCGGTAGTAGTAATGATTTCCCATAGGCAGATACGACGAGCTTTAGAGTAGTGTAGAAAGTAAAGAGCAGATGTCGCTGTAAGAGCGAAAATCTGTATTAGAAGGATTATTGATTATAAGCCATAAATAAAAGAAGAGCTTCGTATCATAAACTAACTAACTGGTGTTTATCGTATATATGATTTGTAACTACGCTATATCTTGTTTCCTGTTAATTATCTACTCGATATTTTTGTAGTATATGTATATGAAACGTAGTTTAATATATATACTGTTAAGTTCTGAAGTATTTTAGCATCCTATTTATAGATGGAAGCTGTGCCAGTTTTATTTACAAATATAACGTATTATTTTTAACTATATTTGCTTTTATTTTTGCATATCCTTTACTTCATATGATATGCTTCCGGTGATATGTAGAACTAAACGTTTTATCGTAAGATAACAAAAATAGAGCTACTCACACGAACTAAAGGCTCTACTACTACTGCTGTGCCTTATACTCAATGGGCATTATCATCATAACTCATAAGAAGCTACAGGTAAATCTGGGATGGAATGTTCAAGAAGTTTGTTAGATGCAACCATGCAAGTGAATAGCGTTCTTCGCGTTACTTGTTCAAGAGAAACGAATATAGTGGCCTAAGAATAGTATTCTTTTCTAACATTCTACACGTATAGAAATTACGATAGGTACTCATAATTTTATATTTTCCTAATAAACGGCAAGCAACACGTCGAACATTTTCTGGAATGCATTCTTGTAGCTCCATAAAAAAGTTTTATTTAACCATTTTATATTTTCCAATACAGTTACACAGATATACTGCTCATCAGTATGTCGGATGGACTCTCGTGGTAATATGACTACAAACTAAAGAAAATTCACTTAAATTTATTACCAAAAGAACAACAGGTACGACAATCTTATTCCTGCTGTAAAAGTTTTCGATGCTTAAGCAATCCTTAAAGCAGCAAGTTGAAATTTTAGAAATGGTACTATTCCGGCATGCCCACATAAAAACAGAGCCTCGTATATTTTCCTTCTGCATGAACGAGCATGAGATATAACTCTTGGCAACAGTTCTGGACTAGAGAGTGGCAAATATTAAAATCTGCTATAGCAACCTGTTGAAATGAGCTTCTTAATACTCTATAAAGCTGTTCGTTGCGTCTACACTATCTACACCCGGAGTAGTGGGTTTTATTAAGCCTTGCGCTCAATACCTACGCTATACTGGGTGTAGGTAGCGTAGACACAATAGGCAGGACTTCAGTGAATAAGTAGTATAAAGAATAACATATTTCGCTATTTTAAATTAAAAAAATGACATCTATTTCACGTTAATAGATACATAAACATTTTTAAAATATTTTATGCAAACACTGGAAAAAAATTGCTGAATTTATTTATTGCTGCACATTTTCTTTTGTTTTGGGACTTTCGTTGTAGGTAATTCAGTTATAACACCAATGCGTAGATGGCCGAAGATACTGTAAAAAAGACACTGTTGAACCGATTGAGAAAGTAATTCCAAACTCATTCAAAAGCAAAGGGTGCATTTGTTCCATTCCTTGGTCTACTCGTACTATGCAGTTATTTGAATATAGAACTTTTGTTTACATGATAGAAATCAGTGGTAACACATCCAAACCAAATAATATTCCTTAGCAGCGTAGAGATAACCGATTAGTTTATTCTTATGAAGTTGATATAATGTTGGACCAATATCATGGATATGGCTCCCTGTATTTTTTTCTATTGTACTGTCTAAGTAGAGAAGTAACGGAGGAGGTAAGTTAAATCTGACCAATACTATTTCTACGAAATAAATAATGTGTAATATAAACTGTATTACACAACTGTTTACCAGAGGACAATTTCAATTCACGATCAATTTAGCCTATAACGAGCCCCTTCAAAGTTATATTTGTTGTTAAACAGCGACTAATTTGTGTTGCGACATGTTTGGTTCCCAAAGGAGTTACAAAGTTTGGCGATATATACGAGATCAACAGCAAAGCACCACTCTTTACGGGAGCTACTAATGAAGCGATATTGGATTCTCGACTGTTTATGTAAATTTCAACATTTCAGTAATCTCAGGTCTTTTTATTAACTTCAGTGTTGTTAATAAATAGTTTCACCTGATTCCTAAATCTATTTGTGATGATGCGATGCAGCACCGACAAACTTCCCGAAAGTGACCGTTTTAGATCGTTGTAATTTAATTAGTAAAAATAGCTATGTTAAACTCATACTTCTGAGTATATAAATACTAGCACACTTTTTACAAACGCAAAAAGAAAAGATATGAAAAATATCAGGTACCACCTTGGGTTAAAAAGAAAAATTCAAAGTATCGACCAACCTCAATGTTTACATCTTAGCTTTTACAATTAACTTATTACTTCATCAGAGCTTGTAATAAATACTTTATCACTTAAAAAGTAGATGGCACAGCTATTTTATTGTATAATATTTGAACGAGAACTTCTCATGAAAAGAAGTGCCATCAATTTGTGAAATACGATACATTATCGCAGAAGGTGTCATGTGGACTACTTTGCAGAGAAATTGATATTTCGAAAATATCTATTTAGTGTACCAAACCAGAAGACTCGATTGATCATTCCTCACACATACAATGAAAAACTCGACGTTTCGCCACTAATGTAGTGGTCAGAAGGTTTTCGCTTCTAGCATGGTTGTCACGTCGTGTTACCGTGATCTACTAACGTCGAGTGTTTTATTGTATATCTTGTAAATTCTTTGTACTGTATATATTTTACAAACATGACACGGTCAACACCCGGAAACCCTCATTGCAATTATAATATTGAGAGGCAGGAAAGCAAAATTGTCAGGTAAAATCATACATATCTGAAAGTAAATCTGTAGATTCAAAAGGATGCAAAGTTAAGTTAAATAACATTGGTAAATATATATAACAGTTTGGCAGTAAGCAAACTAACAAAACAAATAGAGTGGTATTCTCTAAACTATTTTACTAGTCCATCTTGTAGAATTTTGAAGGATGGATTTTGGAAGTATTGTATCCAGAGTCTTCCATATAGTCAGTCAGACATTTAAAAACCATCTGATAAACCCATTAAAGTATACTGTTTCGACATGAACTTTACGTATCTGAAACATTGCCCACATATTCGTACACATCTTGTATAACTAAATCCTGATATTGTTTTTCCCTAAATTTGATCTTTAATCCAATTATAGTGTTTTAATTGACCTACAAGTGGAAAAAAAATGTCAGGAAGATAAGATAGAAAATTATTTATCTTGTAAACATGTGTCTCGTTAGCTTTAATAATAGCTTATATTTCAGGAAGTTCAAGTAAACCAAAACATGATGTAAAATTATAGGAATAACCGTGATTTACTTCTGTTTAAAACTGTAGAACCATGTCTGCGGAGTTGACTGGCTGCCATTTTTCAATATCTGATCATGACATTTGTTACCATGTTCAGTTATTTTGAATCTACTTTTGTGGTTATTATTATAATTATACTACATCTATTCTGCCGTTCGTTCGTAATTAATTGTAAATCGTTTAAATGCAAAGACATTTACTTACTAGGTTTAATCTCGTCAACGATCTCAGAAAGACGAGAGCTTCCCAGATAACTTTAATGAAGAACGTTAAAATAGCAACAATATCAGTATGTTCACATTGTGAAAAAGTTAATTAAGTCATAGTACAGTAAAGTTTTCGTCGACACTAGGGCTTTATGGCAAGAGTAAAATATAGGAAAGATAAAGCTTTATTTCAAGTTCAGAAACATTAACGCCATGGGGTGATTCTGCTGTACTAAACTTTCTAATCCACATGTCTCAAGTCCTTTGATCTCAAGTGCAGTGCTCCCAGTTTTCCGTAGCAGTAGATAATGCATTTCTCTTAGCAACACTACGAAGTACAGCGTATGTAACCTTTAACCCACATTCTTACTTGCTGATATGCATGCTACTCATTCCTGAATTTATTCGCTACGGAATTTAGAACTAATGTAGTTATAATCTATACGGTTTGAGCTAATTCTGTTAAGTTCTCCGAGTAATTAATTTTATGTTGCATGTATGTACGCGCGTACATATCGTTTTACGTTCCCTATGGTTTGTATGGGTAGTAATACAGCACCAATGGCTGCGCTATCTAGTAGAATAACAGATGTTTTTAATTAATTATTATAGCGAGTACATAATCTAGTTCTACACATCAATGGATGCCTTGTATAAAGGGTTTAGATAATTTGAAATCTAGATTTATTAATTGGTCAACATTATGTGCAAAAACAGGAATGTAACTACTGCTTAGAGTTAGTATGTGAAGATTAGTATTTCATTGTAAAGTTGCGGAAGCGATGCGAGACGAAAGTAGAAATATTCTTGCAAATGCAAGTATAAAACTGGAAAGCTATGAGCTAGCTAAAAGCTAGCTATAAGTTTCCCAAAATAATGTTAAAATGAGGAAACTATGACACAGGGTAATACAGGATTTCACGTAGCAGAATTGATTAAGAAGCGCCATTGGGGCCAGTCGAAATAGAAGTAACATTTGCTGCGCTTTGTAATTATATTATATTTTATGCCATTTGTGTTTGATATTTGAAGTCAAAGCAATTCTTTTCTCCAATTATTAAGACTACTGTCGAATAAAATCAAGTAATGCGACATTATTGTACAAGCTTTATACTGGTGCGTAAGAAGAGTTGGCAATTTTTACCTGAACTGAATATATCTTTTTTCTTTACATAACCCAAATTAATCTGATATCAGAGAACTGTTATCTGACTTTTATCAAATGTAATTATTATATTAAATGTAAAAATACATTTATGTAAAAAAAATGCTATGGTAGCTTAGTTTCCTTGTTATGGAACACTGTATGTGAAGTCAGGTGGTATGCTTAGGTTTGTTAGGTTTTATATTATAATTTTATGGAATCATATCTCAGTTCTACCACACCTGTTATCTATGCAAATACATATATCACTCTTGTGAGAGATTAAGTTTTACATCTTATCCGTTTTGAGTTAAAGGAACTGCGAGAAAAATAAAAAATTCAAAATCTATTATTGCACAATACGTTTGTTAATCAGAAGAAAGATAAACTTGAAATATATATGGTTATTACTGCTGAATTATAAATTTAAATCGAATAAACACAAATTGAAACTGACTGGGTTTATGTTAAATGGAAACGAAGTCATACAGAAAATTGCGTCCCTTGGGCTCTCTTTCAGTTTCCGAATGCTCTAGATATTAGACCAGAGCACGCTATACGCTAGGAATCGAATTCTAACTATGCGCAACGGAAATTAGGTAAAATGAAAAAGAAATAACACTTCATATGCAGCCGCTTTCAACTTCGGTCAATAAATAGATGAAAAAGTTTGCGGGCCCATTGCTGACATCTCCGATATCTTCGTCGAATTTTAATAGTAGATATGAGTAAGATACACATGTAAGCAATGGTTTAGGAAGAGTGAATACAATTTAAAAATATTCCTTAGGCGTCTCAGAATATCACAGGCAAAAATTACATATTTAACAAAAATTTTACAAATAAGAATCAAGCCCCAAATTATGTTTTATGCGATATTTCGGTTATTTGGCATAACTGAGTGAAATAGAACGTCGTTGTTGTAGTACGGTTAAATCCAGCGATACACAGAAAAACGTTTTCCTATTTACTTTTCTAGAAATGTGCTTGTTAGATATTTTGAGAGCTTACCTAGTTCTGTCTAAATAATGACCTATGCTGTCCAATAGTTAAAATGTTTAAAAATGCTTTTTCTTTCGTCAATAATTATAAGTATTAATACCTATGTTACACGTTTACAAAATCACCTTCTTCACCAAGCGATATAACATTTAAATAGAATTGTGCACACTCGTAAAAGAATTAGGAATATGAGACTGTAACTTCTCTCTTTTGTTGTCTTCGTTACCAGTTATGAGTTCAGTAATACTTATATTTTTGTCTTCAGCATTACTTCTCCAAATCTATTGAATAAATCTCCCTTTTTATTTATTTATTTATTGTACATATCAGACAATCCATATCCAAACAGTACATAACAGTTAGTTACTTAAAAGATACAGGGGATGTTTCCTATTAGAATATGAGCATAAGATACGAGCCAGTTTTCATAAGAGCAACATGAATAGAAAATATTAAGTCTATTTGAAACTTATTTAGAAAGAATATATTTTCAGTAGGTTGGATTTTAATGCATGGGCTTTGACTGTACCGCCAGCGTATGAAACATCTGCACAAAGGAAGAATTAACTAGAATATAAACTTAGAGTAATCCGTATACTTCACAAGTTAACTTATGTTGCTGATACTTTTTCCACCTCCAGACCAATTATAACACTTTAAATTCGATTAAAAATCAATTTATTCCAAACACATTGCAGAACAAGTTAGTAAATATATCTAATATTCAATTACAAAAATAGAAATAGTAGTCAAAGTAAAAGTACGGAATTAAAACCTGCGTGAAATGAAACCAAACGGTTTTTAAACAATAATAAGGATATTTTAATTACTAAAGCCGATAAAGGTGAAAAGACTATTGTTAGGTACAAAATTGATTACGAAGGCAAAATGAATTCATTATTAAACGACAATAACACATATATTAATTTACAAAAAGATCCCACAAACAAAATTCAAAGTGAAAATAATCAACTAATTAGTAGTTGGTTAAATATTAATTATATAGGCGAGTCTATTTCAAAAAAGTTAAAAATAAATAATTCTATAACCCACGAATTTACGGTATATCTAAAATTCATAAACCTAATATTCCCTTAAGACCCATTGTAAATTGTATGCAGTCACCTACATACAATTTATCAAAATTCGTGGGAATTTATTAAATTTGTATAAAAAATGGTACCTCATAATATACCTTTTGATTTAGCTTTATTTACTATAGATAAAGGTGGGATTTAATTGAAAATTATACAAATTTACTAAAAAATAAATTCATGTTGGCTGCAAAACTTTGCTTAAATTCTACATATTTTCAATACAACCACAAAATATACCAAAACATTTCTTAACTGCAATGGGTTCTCTATTATCTGCTGTAATAGCAAATTTAGTAATGGACGATCTTGAGCAAGATTCATTAAATAAACTTAATTGTCATGTTGAATTTTACAAGCGGTATGTAGATCGACTGATTAGTATGGGGAATCACTAATTCCATACGCGACAAGCAAGCATCATTTTCTTTTACGAAAAGAGTCATTCGTCATTTATTTAATGTGTCAACAATTTAATCTCATTCCGAAAAATCATCCTAATTTCAATTGAAATTCCTTTTAATTTTAGTTTACCTTCGGAAATTCTTCGCCGAACAAATTAATGTTTAGCACATAGCGATAAAAAAATGAAAGGAAGCGTAATCTACGAACCGGCTATGACAGTGCAAATACTATAGTGTTAGCAGCAGGAAATACAAAGGTAAATTCCCGTATAATGCTCGGATTTATATGCATTGTAAAAGGACTATCTATGTACAGGCGCTTTAGTAATATTTGCTCAGTTCACGTCGAAAATTCCACACATGGGGTGCTTTAGATATGCCAAATTTTAGCATGTGATGTCAGAGATTAATTAAGATACGCACAATTCTAAGGCGCGCGAATTCATTAATCAGGCTCCCTTTCACCTATTATGCTTGCTTTCAAATTTCGATTTTATGCGAATGTATGTTTATCCATTCAAATGTGGTCTTCTTGTAATAAACAGAATTTAGTAACTCACCACTAGGGTAACTCCAAAGAACTGTATATGTTTTAGAGAGCATTTGTGGTGGCTTTCCAAATATATTTCATATAATTATGTTTCATGGATATGCTGCGACTACAGTATGTAAACTTTTATAATGTATAACTTCCAGGTGATTCATATATGTATGTATTGATTCACAAAATCACACAGAAAGGGTTTATCTGAAAACGGAATACGAACAAGACACATTTCAAAATAATGTTTACTGGGAATATAAATCGTGTAGTTCTACTAGATACAGGAGAAAACTAAAACAATGGTTATACTTACAATCTATCGTTTACAAAGGCTGACGTAGGAGTATAAATTCCTTGCGATTTGAAAAATATAACATGGTCATGCAAACTGAATATTATAGACTTTGAATCTATTAGTAATTTACCATACATTCTTGGTTGAAGAATCATTACTTGATCAGAATACTGATACAATTATTTATCTACAAACAACAAGAGAACATATTTTGTATGTGTGCCAGATTTAGCTTGGTAAATTTGGTTCATCCGCTGTTATGAAGTTCAAAGATCTAGTTCAAGTCTATATATGGATTTATTAAAAATGAAAGAAATACAAATTTAGAAAGGTAGTGTTAACGGTTCCAACTTAAATTAGTTGGTTGTAGGTGAGATAATAACTTGTTAGAAGTTAGTTACTAATAGTGAATTTAAAATAACTGCTAAGCTTCCGAAAAGAGAAGTTTTTTGTTGAGAAAATGGTCGGTATTCCTTTCTGGAGTGCAACGGTTCCGAATTGAATTCTCACGAGGTAGACTCTAAATGACGCTTCTGACAATGTAAAGTGGTGGTACTAAATGTACGTGGAATTGTTATATCTAACTAAAAAAAATTAAAGGATTCTACAGCGAAATGAGATCTGCACATTATCAAAAGTGCTATTCACGAAATTGTTATTTTCAATCTAATACGGTACGGCTTACACGTTTTCATATTCCGATAGACGACCGCTTACAATTTGTTGTCAGTTGAGAAGTAGTAATTGCTATATGCAAAAATCTAAAGAATTAGGTAAGTATTTATTTATATAAGCTGAAGTTACTTCATTATAGTACAGTAATTCAATTTCAGTCCAATTAAAATTAGGAGCTAACAATCTCTATATTTCTATTAACATCATAGTTCGCATTACCTGTTTGGGAAACACACGGAACAAACTAAACAAGTATGTTTAGTTAAGTTGTTTTATTTATGGCGGATACACCTGTAGTCGTTTTCTAAACTGTATTGCTTTTTACCACTACCAGCGCTGCTGCTCTCATTGTACGATTGAGGTATGAGTAGTATTCCGTAGATCTGTTACATACACCACTAATCCGAGAGTTGTAATGATTCTAATGGTATCCCAACAGCGAGTAGCGACACGACAAACGTACTGAAATTTCCGAAAATAAATCCAAAACCTTCACGCCTGATTCTCTTTTGAGAGTATTCAATCGGTTGTGTTATCACAACATCACCGACCTAGTTTGTTTGTTACATAAAATTAGGACTTTCTAGAATGAACCGATTTTATTTTTACTCTTGGGTGATTATTATATCTCACCATAGTATAATGGTCTTATATTTGCTTAATGGTATCACTTTCAAGAATTTCTAACTTTATGTAATAATTTACTGTGCAATTTATTTACCTAATTCAAAATGCAAACATTTTGGTTTTATGTGAAGAAAATTTTCGGAAGTAATTCTGCGTTGTTAATAACTTCCCAACAGCGAATGGCACTCCACCGGAGAACCGATGCCACAATCGCCGGATCATTTTCTCTATCTTTATTTTCCTGAGAACTCAGTCTTACTGTTTCGGTCACCGATCCTGTTAATAAATATATCTACTGATACCCACAATTAGTTGTATTGTAAGTATTTTATGTAACAGATGTAATAACATAATATTGTTTTAATAAGTGCTCAAAATGTCATCAGCAGCTTCTGATTATAACGTTGATTTAAATCTATCGAGGCTGCAGCACAAACTATAAACCATACATAACAGACTGTATTGTTTTATATAGGTATTAGCGTAATCAAGGCTTTTACTAACATTGCATGCCTATAATTTCTTAGTTGCGAAATGCTAATAACACACGTAGATGTCTTATAGAAAATTTTATAGTAAGTTAGGGAAAATAAAAGTATATTTTTAAATTTGTAATATCAATTCTAAAATATTGTCTATCCCTTTCAGGCTTAGTGGTATCATGACAATACCACTTTTCAAAGTTCAATTATCTAGGCGGCTCGGTGGTTTTACAACTGTACCATCAATTTGTTTGATAGACCATGTCTACATCTAACAATGAGTAATTAAACTAAGTTAAATAGCCGTTAAAATAAAAAGTGTTTGACGTTTATATTAGTTCGTGCTACTGTTTTTTCTACGTGATCGCTGCGAAACTTTTCGTTTAGTTTTTCTAAAACCGTAATAAAAAATAACAGACATGTAGCAAAGTTAAGTACTTAGAAGTGTAACATTGCATTATTTGCTCTCGGAGAAGTTGTAGTTATTACAATGTATACTATTTTCTATAGATAAATTAGTGGTTTTGAAAGGCACCACCAAGCAGTAACGGCGAACATACAAAATACAATGGTTTTAATTCTATATCGTCTATTAAGTTATGTAGAGCTAGAACAGATGAACTATGATGTTTTTGAATCACTATTTGAAAATATTCCGTCTGGAGACGAATCAGATATAAGCGATGGAGCGAAAATGGAAACTATGACGAAATGACTACAAGACAACTAATTGACGATCCTCAAGATAATGTTTTGCGGAAAGCGACTCAGACGATTTCATTGATGAAGATCTTGTACTTCTCTCCGAGTTATGTGATATTTTGAAGATATATATATATATTGGACCACGCGATATTGATGACAACGTAGAACTACCTATCGATATATTTTTATGTATCTTTCCACAAGAATTATTCGAACAGATCGCATTCCAAACTAATCTTTATGCTACACAGGCCAGTTCAAGAACAGGAAAGTCTTTTACTCCGACCAACGTTGACGAAATAAAAGTATTCTTTGCAATTAATGTAATGACAGGAATAAACAGAATACCAAGTTACCGAGACTACTGGTCTCGTCGAGTTGAATTGAGAGATACTTACATTTCCAGTTTAATGCAAGAAATCGCTTTGATGGGCTGTTGAGCAACTTACACACTAATGATAATAACCTGCAATCTAGACGAGGCGACGCAGAATATGATAAATTATACAAGATTTGGCCTTATCTAAACAAACTTTCTGAAACATTTTCAAGATTTTACGCACCTTCTAAAGCTATTTCTTTAGATGAATCAATGGTTCTTTTCAAAGGCAGGTCATCTCTAAAGCAGTATATGCCTAATAAACCCGTTAACATGGGGTATAAGGGTTGGGCCAGGGCTTCTGCCACTGGATATATAGATGAGTTCCAGATCTATACTGGATCTATGCGGGAGTTAAGAAAAAATCACATATATGCGTGCAGTACAATAAGGAAAAAACAAGTTGGGGTACCAGATGATCTAAAGTCAGATAAAACTATGGCACGGAGTGGATATCACTATAGAGTTACCGACGATGGAATTTCCTTTATGAAATGGAGAGATAGGAAAATTGTCTTGTTTGCCAGCAACTTTCACGTACCTGATCATGTGAAGACAGTTGAGCGAAAAAACAAAGACGGCACTTTGGAGGCTATTCAATGCCCTATTATTGTGAAGGATTACAACAGCTTTATGGGCTATGTTGATAAGGCCGGCCATTTGAAAAGTATTGGTATTGCTCCACATGTAATGTCAGTCTTTACTTAAATGATAAAAAAAACTGTTTTTTTACGTTCCACGACAAAAATAAACACAGGATCGTTATAATTTGTAATTAATATGAACGAAATTTGTAATTAATAAAAATATATTGTTAGATATATGACGTTCTTTAGTGATTTGTGGTAACGTGGTGACACCACCTAATATTATCCTAACTGTATAAAAAAAAATAATTTGGAATTACATTTTGGCACATTCTAACTAATTGTAAGTGTAATCCGGTATTAAAATAAAAATTAAACCAAAATTCAAAATTCTGCCTTGAAAGGGCTATTCAAATATACCTACGTACCTTTCCAATTTACTGCAAGAAAGCTCTTATTTTTAACATTTTACACTTTTAAAAACTTCGTCTTTAAGAACAAGCTTCATAATTTTAACAAGTTGTCACTTCGTAGAAGTTTTCGATGCTTCGGAAGCGCACATAAAATGATTTGTTACGGAGTTGGCTAACAAAGCACGCGTAGAACTACTATCAGGTACGATAAAGTTAGCTGTCGTGCTTGATATCATCATATACATAGGTATTTGAGGGAAATTTCTATAGCACCCCTACTTTTACAACAAAGGACTGACCAGCACTTTGTAGAATTTAGCAACTATGATTCAGTGCCACGGTGTAACAGAGAACAGTCTGTTTGTCTATTTGCTTAACACTGCTTTAGTTAGTATTAATTTATTAAAGCTATTGCAAATGAGTTCATGCACCTGTGTCTGATAAATATGTTACTTGGGAAATTCAAACAGAATTACTGAAAATGTCATCGTTAATAACTGTGTGTAATACTACATACATTGCCAGTAATCAGGAAATATAAGCTTCCACATAGTACTGTATTTGGTTTCCAAGGTGAAGTATTGATTTTATAGAGAAATGTATTTGCTTCATTTTGTACAGGATACATCAATTTTAGTAGGTACTATGCGTGGTTACTTTACTAGAATTAACTGGAAACTGCTATGAATACTAACGTAATGCTTTCTGAATTGATGATAAAAAAAAGTTACGGTGTCGAGTTGAGCGAAGAAGACATGTTTGAAGTAGTGCTCCGATATATGTAGATCAACAAATAAGGTATTTATACATAAAAAATTACAACAAAACTTCTACCGCCAAATTCCTTGTACCTTACTTTTGTCATCCGTATCGAGGATAAAATTTAAATACATCAATTGTAATCAATAAAATTCTAAATATCTCTTAAGATAAATGCAATATTGAACACAGAAAATATACGTACACGTTTTCTTAGCGGCGGCGGTTTTTATTCATTGCGTGCCGATTTCTTTCCGGTATACACATATATAGATATATATTACTTATACACAAACAACTACAGACTCATAGAAACATAAAACCAAATATATAGAGTGCCATTACCCTCTAATCCCAACTACCGAGATCATTTGTTGTGAAAGCCGCCTTGAAAGACCCCTAGGCGTGAAGCGCGTGTTACACCATACCCTCTGTATAACTTTTCTCTAAAACCTATTTCTCATAAGCAATCTAATTAAGATGCCGAAAACAAAAACAAAAAAAAAAACAAACCCAAACGACTCAAGCGAGAGTGACGACGAAATAAGTAACAACGACATTTTTAAAAAACTAGAAAAAATGGAGAGAGCAATAGAGTTCATGTCTAATAAATTTGATGAACTGAAAAGGAAAACGAAGAAACACGTAAGCTACTTCAGCAACAGGAAAAGGAATACAAACAACTTAAACGCAAAATTCACGATATAGAAAAGACAATGGAAAAGTTAGAATGGGAGAAATTAGAGAACAACATAATAATAAATGGAGTAGAGAAGCAGGAGAAAGAAGAAAATACAAAAGAAGCAGTCGAAAAAATAATTAAAAAAATTAAAAATCAGAGAGGCTAACATAAGTATAAAGGATTGCTACAAAAATGACAAACAAGAGTCACAATTCATAGTAAAATTAAACAATAAAGAATCAAAGAGAAGAAATTGAAATAATAACAACGATTGACTGTGGACTAAAGGGAAAAAACAACGTGATATATATAAACGAACAATTAACAACAAGAGCTAACAAAATATTTTATTGCGCTAGGCAACTAAAAAAAGAAAATAATATCAAATACGCGTGGACAAGAGATGGAAAAGAATATACATTAAGCATCACGAATCAGATGAAAAGGTAAGAATACGCGAAGAAGATGACTTGAACAAATTTGAATAGAAAAAATCGTAAACAACAAGAACGAAAACAACAGAAAGTGCAGATAAAATTCACGATATACACGCAAAATGCAAGAAGCATGAAAAACAAATTTCATGAGATAGAGATGATTCCAAGCACTCATAAACAATCGGAAATAATAACCATAACAGAAACATGGTTGTATCCATCTGAAGAACATCTTTACAAGCTAAACAATTACAACGCGGTATACTTCTCAAGAAAAAGCAGAGGTGGAGGAATAGCTCTTTATATAAGGAAAAACATACAATTTAACATTCTAACAAACAAAACAATAAGTAAAGTGGAAATTTTATCGATACACATGCAACAAATAGACATAACGCTAACATTAATATATAAACCACCTCAGCTGGATTTCGAAACCTTCAAAACTGTCCTCAAAAATAATTCGATAAACAGAAAAAAAAGCACATACTTATAGGAGATTTTAATATAAACATTGCCGAGAAAACCAAAACAACGAAAGAATATTACAATCTATTCGAAGAAAGAAATTACAAAATAATGAAACACATCGAAAAAGCACGAAAATCCGAAGACAAAACTGCCCATGGATAGACAAAAACGTCCTAAGTCAAATAATAAAAAACAAAAACAACACCCACTCAATGACACATACAAAGTAGAATATAAAACCCAAAAAGAATACACAAACCTACTAGTAAAAAGTACTAAAAACCAATATTTTGAAACAATATTTAAGAAATACAGACAATACAACAGATTCTAACAAAGTATGGAAAATCATAAATGCTGAAATAAACAAGAACCAGAAATCAAATAACCAAATAACGAAAATAATGAAAGAAGACGAAACAACAACAACAAACCCCAAAGAAATAACTAACGAATTAAACAAATACTTTGCAACAGTCGGCAAAAAGCTAGCACAAAAGCAAATGAACAATTATAACAAAATACCACAAACCACCACTACAGAGAAAACTATACCACAAATTAATTTCCAAAATACAACCGAAGAAGAAATTACAAAGATCATAAAAAACTTAAAAAATAACAAGGCACCGCGATTCGATAAAATCACAACAATATAATAAAACAAAATAGCGCAAAACCAGCACCAATACTAAGCACGCTTATAAACCAATCACTGCAGAAAGGCACATATACAGACTATCTGAAAACAACAATAATAATACCTATCCACAAGAAACATGACTAAAATAACCCAGAAAATTATAGATCGATCTCCTTATTATAACTATAAGTAAAATACTAGAAAAGACCATTCAACTAAGAATAACGACGCACATACAAAAGAACGACATTATAAATTACAGCCAATATGCCTTTCAAGCAAAAACAAGTACGACGTCAGCGGCTTATGACTTGACAAATGACATCAAAAAAGAACTTGATCACAAAAAAAGGTAATAGTAATATTTGTAGATATGCGAAAAGCGTTTGATACGATATCGAAAGGTAAACTCATAGAAAAACTTGAAAGCTATGGATTCAAAGGCAAGGAACTACATATAATAAAACCCTATATATCCAACAGGAAACAAATAACAAAAATAAACAACGTGTTAAGTGAACCAACTTATGCCGAATACGGACTACCACAAGGTGGAAATCTACCCCCAATTCTATATACACTCTACGTAAACGACTTATTTGAACAACCCTTCCATGGAAACTGTATACGTATGCAGACGACACTTGTATACTTTACTCCGGACAACATATTAAAACCATAGAGGAAAAAATAAAAGAAGACATGAAACGACTGGAAGAGTGGTGTTTTAATAACCTTCTTACCATCAACGAAACAAAAACTGTATACGTGGTATACAACCCTACGAGAGAGAAGCAAGAAGTAAAAATTGAACTGAAAGAACAAAAACTAAAAGAAATCAAAGAAACAATCTATCTGGGACTGCATCTACAACATACAATGAAATGGGACAAACATATACAACACATAATCAAACAAAACATCAAAACAATCGCAGCGTTATACAAAATAAAAAATATAATACCATGTGCTTATAAAAAACCAATTTACGATTCACTGCAACAAACAGTTATTTAATAAACATATGGAGAAACACAACAGCGAAAAATATATCCAAAATACAACGACAACAAAACAAAATACTAAAAATAGTAGACAAAATGCATTACAGAACACCAACAAAACACATCTACAAGAAAACACAAGAACTAAATATACAGAAATTAATAGAACTACATAACATACTGCTTCTACATAAAATAGAAAATAAGAAAATAAAATTAAAAATAAAACTCCAGACAAACAGACAAATACACGACTACACAACGCGAAGAGTATCACACTTGCGAACCGAAAAATATAAACACCAAAAATATAGCCAAACACTGACCACCAAATCAATAGAAATTTACAACAAAATTCCAAAAAATATAAAACAATTATCATACCACATTTTTAAGAACAAAACAAAACATATGCTAAGAAAGGAAAATTGAATTAAATACATACAAAAAAAAATACACAAGCAAGACTCGACGACTGAAGGAAAAATCCAAGAGGCCCTCGAGGTGAAGTAGAGGGATGCAAGAGCAACAGATATTAATGTTTCCTATATGATTAATTTAATATGTTGTAATTTATATGTATCTGTTATTAAATAAAAAAAAATGGAGATTTACTGAGAACTCTATTATTATTAGTATAAGATTATCATAAAGATGCGCTTCCGTACAATTGATAACAATAAAGAACGTATACTTTTTGCAAACCTAAAAAATATATTAACACTTTTTACATTTTCACACCTGAATATTTTCTTCTTCATTTCGTTTATTAAACATAGTTCAACATAATTTGTATTTTATGTAAATCTTTAATTCCTAGAAAACATATCTAGTTTGCGCCCGACTAAAAATAAACGCCTGTTTTCACGTTTGAATTATCTAGTATTTGCAGAAGTGATGATGTTATCACAGCACTTGTGTTTTGCTATTTATGCATAATTTATTTTTAAGGTTTGTATGTTCCAGTACAAAACTCGCTAAGTTAACCTTACTACTTTGTCAGGCGACAATCCACAGAAAACAAAAACGAGAAAGACGTAAATCGATGGATAATATGGGAACCTATTAATGTTCTTTCTATGTCTCTCTGCCTTGTATGTCTCTCATGTCAATAAACTGCTTAATCACATTGTTACCACGGCGATATTTACGCATGAAGAAATATTGATTGATTTAAGCAAAGTTTGTTACCATTTCTTTTATACTGGTATTCTAGAATACCAACTCAATCCCGTTTGAAATGTGTGAACTTCCTATTCTCATCTTCTCAAAAGTTGTAGTTGATTTGAACCGATCACAGTTTGCAAGATAGTCTTGTAGTTAGCTGAGTGAGTATTTTTTCACTTGTGTTTTGAAAGCAGTTACATACTTTTCATTTTTGATTTTTAGCCTTTTACTTTCAATGATTATTACAGATAAATTGGCTCTAATTTTAAGTGCTTGAATTCTAAGAACTAACGTGATTATTTAAAAGGAAACAATATTACAATGCTTAACCAAAACACATTGTTAAAACAAACACAGTAAACAGTACACAACAACAGTAAATAACAAACATTAGTTTAAAAGTAATAATAATAATAATTCTAATAATTCTTTATTAACCAACTGATCACATGATATGGGATTTGTCAGTATAAGATACAAAATCCAATACAAAGATCACCAATATTAAAAATTAAAAAAATATATTTTTTAATTTTTAATCATTCACAGACGCACACATACATGAATATAAAAGCTCAACTCGAACAATAATTACACAAAAATGCTTCCAATTTGCAACCAGCCAAGCTACCAATTTAATAACCCCCAAGAAAATGCCACACAAGGTATACACAAGGATTAATTAGGGAAGACTTTAACGCTAACCTAAACAGTCTTGTGTTATTTATATTTTTAATGTTTGTGGGCAATTTATTACTTATGTTAATACAAGTATAATTCGGACTTTTTTCATACAGAGTTAGTCGATGTTTAGATATGTTCAATGCAACAGTAAGTCTAGTACTATAAAATGTATTTATGTCACCATTCCGAATAAATGATGAACGATGCTCATGTATGCACACTCACACAAATATAGTGAAGGCAAGGAGAAAAGATTGTACTGTTTGAAAATCGGGATACACGAGTCCGTTCTCTTAAGTGAAAATATATTTCTTATTGTACGTTTTTGTAGGAGAAAACACCGAGTAAAATGCGAAGAATACCTCAATCGCGAAACAACATGCGCATGATACAACATAAGTAAAGTTTGAAGCGTGACGCAGCCTTTCAGTTTATGTAGTGCATAGTTCAATAAACAAAATTTTGAATACAGTGACGTTATATGGCATTTCCACGTCAACATACTATCAATTAAACATCCCAGCAGTTTGGTGCTGATTTCATTGGGACTAGTACTAGAACCCAACTGAATTAGAACCGACTGTTTTGGAACATGTCTTGAAGATGAAAAGGGTATCAGACTAGTTTTAGTTGAATCACTTTTAAGTCATTCATATTGGACCACTGTAACATGCTCTCAGCGTAAATATTTCCAATATTACTCACTTGTTCAATGTTTGAACCTGATGCTATAACAGTCGTATCATCAGCAAACTGGTAAATACCATGCCCGTTGAAGGTTGTATGCAGGTCATTCACATAAATTAAAAATAACAGTGGACCGAGACTGGACCCTTGGGGAACACCCCGTGTGATACTTGCTGCCGAAGACGTCGCCGAAGGAACTGTACTTCCTATTGATACAATTTGCTTTCGCCCATTCAAGTAAGACCTAAACCACTGTAGACCCACACCCCTAATACCGTACGAAGACAACTTCAGTAACCCATGGTTAATCCTATAAAATGCCTGACTCAGATCAAAAAACAAGCCAGTGACCACCCGACCGTCATCTAACAATTTATAAATATGACTCAGAGCCTTGAAAAGATCATTGGTAGAACATGAATTCCTAAATCCAAACTGGCTAGCAATGAATTTTCTTGTAGATATTTAGATAACTGAGCATACATTATTTTTTCAAAAATTTTTGCGAAACAGGATAGAACAGATATTGGATGATAGTTATTCACAAGCTGTTTATCTCCCTTTTTGAAGACAGGCACAATCTTGGCAATCTTTAGTGCCTCAGGAAAGACGGCCTCTTGAAAGGATTTATTAATTAAAGCTGCTAATTGCGACAGAATAATATGAGCAACACATCTCAAAACATTGCATGGGATTTCGTCAATTCCTGAAGAAGGCTACAAGAAATAGTGACAATCACATCACGGACTTCATAATCATCCGTCGGGTAGACAAACATAGTTCCTATAATGCCTAAGCCGATAGCCTGCAAGGTACAACGCGGATTGTCTACAATACTAACATCATCCGCAATAGACGAGTATTAGTAGTACGTACATAATAATTTTTACGTAGCCTTTTTAAACTCAACAACGTCATGGCAATGTATACATATTTGCCGTTGGCTATAATGGAAACGGGTGGAATGCATATCAGCATATCAGGAGACGTAGTGAAGAGTAAGATGCGCACATATAACATGATAAAGGCATGTGTCTCGAGCAGGATGAGAATAGGTTCCGACAAACTAAGGGGAGCACTTGGAACAGTGTATGTGATAAAGGCTTTTTACTTTTCCTTACAGATTGTTATTTTATTTTTTAGAATATGTGGGTAGATTATAATATATCTTCATTTAATTTGATGTGTAATTAAAAGAGCTGATAGTAAGTAAGTGGTACTGTATAGCGAATATGAGTAGTAAAAAGTCACGAAGATAATGTATACAAGCTATTGTACCCAACTATTACCTCGTAACTTATGCGTTGACGACTTTATAGAAAGATAATTAATGCTTTAATATTTTATTGAAAATTTTGGCGTCAATGATATCAATGGAAATAGAAAACATGAAATGATTATATTGGCTAAAAAAATTATAATTTGTAAGTAAAGTAGACTATTAAATAACTAATATTAATTATTGTATTAATTATTAATTATAATATGTGTGCCATACATGTTTGTCGTATAACAAAAAATTAGTTTGAGGAAATGGAAAACTGCATAGTTATCAAATTTTCGACAAAAGGAACAAACTTTTTTAAACTAAGATGGGCGAAAGATTGCGGAATACGCGGACTAAGAAGCTGTATACAATGAAGTTGTCCTTTTTCACGGCCATGTGCGACTTGATAAAACAGTGACACCCAAACCCATCATCCGCTTGTAAATATAAATGCTTGCAGACTCACTATTCAAATTTCACTCAGCCTGATCTGTATTTAGAAATTTATAAGAACATTTCAGATGACATTACATAGCTTAACTCTCCATTAGTCATGTATAGTTTCAGTGGACCTATACCGCCTTTCTTTGATTATATTTCAAAATCAGATTAGAATATCAGTCTGTGGCCCTGTGACATCGAAATAGGGTATTTTACACTCATTAACATAATTCGCATAGCGACATATTTCTTAGTTTCTCGGTAATTAATGAGTAAATGAGACCGTGTCATTTGTTAGGGAAATATATACCCAAACCTGACTACCTGAAGAAACTTGCTCTAACCTTAGTCACTCCGCATGTACAGAAGAGATCGTTACTAAGAAATTTAACAACAGATGCAGAGATGCAGATTGCAAGTACTTTTACAAAAGCATCGATTTGTATCTCTCGCAGTACATGAGGTAGAAGAACAAATAGTATCGGCTGCAGTTCCTCGAAGCAAAAGAAAATATTGTGCTGCCTGCTATAAAGACACAAAGAAAAGGCACTACGCATGTGAGAAGTGCCATAATTTTTTCTGTCTGCGTTTACATACCAAGAAATTCTGCCAGAAGTGTTTCCAAAATATTTCACAAACAAATATAGACTCAGATACTCTCTATTTTTTTTATCGTAATACGTTTTTTGTTTACTTTTATAAAAATACATTTCTGTAGGTACTAAACCGTCAAAGGTTTTTCTTTTTTCTTCCTGAAAAGTTTGGCTAGTCAGAATAACAAGTGGTGACCCATTGAATTATCTCTCAATCTTATTATGCTTTCGAAATAACCAAAGAGTAATATACTCAACCAAAGCTATGATCTATACATAGTTCTAATCTAACGTTTATTTTTATATTATACTGGAAACTATCAGATAAACAAAATGTTTTCCGATATTTTTCCGTGTTGCTGTTTGCGAAACTCAGTTTGGGTATATCTATGTAATTAGGAACATATAATGTATTGTTACATTCATCGATCTGGACAGCGTGTCTAAAGACAAACAAAAAAATTCATTTATATGTTCAAAAGAAAAATTTTCATTAACCGTAATAAGCTACGGAAATGATGACATGGCCATGCTTCAGAAAGATACTACAACTGATAGGTAGATTCAGACAATTTAAGCGAATTCCTTTCCATCTTTCTTATTTTAACGTAAACCAACGGTAGAAGGTATGACGGTGAAATCATTTAGTCAACCCCTTGTCGTTGCCAGCTTTATTATTGCAAGAATGTCAGGCCTCTTGTATACTCTTCTTACGTCATCAACAATATATTTACGGAAGTAAAAGTGCTAGCACATTCTCATATTTATTATCTGATTTTATTTTTCTTCGGTTGTTCTTGCAATAAGATGATATTTCTCTCGGTACGACGTTATTAATAACAACACTTTTTGATCCTTTTTCAGTTTATTAGATATTACATTTTCATTTTGTTTCACCGTCGTTATGAAAATAGCATTCGACTCAATATTATGTTTCAGTAAAAATCATTCTGCAGCTGTTATTACTGTGTTTATTTCCTTTCTTTGAGTTATATTAAATTGTGTTTAGATTTCTGTTTGGTTCTAGGAATCATCGGTTGTTTTGATATAACACTATAAAACAAAGCTAACTTGGTTTGCAATTTCTATTTATTCTGTATTCTGTGAAAACTCTCTTGTTCCGTTTCAAATTTGGATTGTCGAATATAAATTTAATTAACAATAGAGTTAATTCCTAATTATATTGGTTATTATAATTATTATTGGCTTTTATATTGGTTAAATTATGTGAATTTGCGCAGTGTAATAGGGTTTACTTAATAAGTATTCACAGAAATTTCATTTATATGAAATTCATAGATACTGATTGTAAATTTTATTTTAAAATAGTAGTAGAGTTATATTTAAAATAGTAGTAGAGTTATATTACTAATTCTTAGTTAAAATAATTTATATCATTGCTTCTTCATTTTGTAGCAAAAATATGCGATTTTTAAGAAAATCAAAGAATAGTTCATATATTACTAGTACAAAATTTAAAACAGATCTTGTATGAGATCGTGTTAAAAACAAATAAACAAGGGTTTTGTGTGAAGTATCCACTCAATTGCAAATTAATTATTAGAAGTATATATTTAACAGTTTTGGTTTCAGGAAAAGCTTGAGCAAGCTTGATTTACATAAATTGTTATGTAGGTATTGTTAGCCGGTGGCTTTAGCTTAACCAGCAACTGGGCGCCATTTTTGGATACTTTGTAGACGTATACTTTTTAAAATTTTGTTATAGTACTTAACAAAAGTACTATAATAATAATAATAATGTAATTTATATGGTAGGTACATTTTCTATCTAGTAAAATGAAGATTTTGAAAGCTAGTTGGGGTACCAGGAAGGGTTGTAGAGTTGGTAGTACTAATGTTAGTGATGCTGGTTTAGGTATCTGTATATACAGTGTGTCCCAGGATGTACTGAATAATATAAAAAAAATAACGCAAAAATGTCATTCTTTGTCAAAATCCTTTGCTTGCCTCAACACCACCAAATCTAAATATTCTTTATAGGAGCTAAACTAAAAATACAGACTTTAATTAAAGAAAAAATAGTTATTTTATTCAACGTGGTATTTTGAAACATTTTCGCACTTTCTAGTTCTAGTTACAAAGTCTTTCTGTGGATCATATCTTCAGTGTCAGAATTTACCACTTCCGTATTTTTTTTTTAATTCAATGGACTTTGGTCATCTATCCATCTGTTTTCAAAACGTTCTTGCAGATAATTTCTTATCAGCAGTGTTGAGTGAGTAGAGCTTGTCTTGGAAAAATACTCTTTCCTATACCTAAAACGCCGAACGGATGCAGTAGCAACTCTTGGCAACGCTGCATTGACATCAACATTGAACAAGCCCGGCTCACAATGTGCAAAACAGTTATTTTTTGACACTTCTAGTGAAAATCTAACCTTTAATATATCTTAAGCGATTTTTTTCAAAACTATTGTCTTATACGATGATTATTATAATTAAAACTTCATTAATTTAATATTTTGTAAGGGACGTTAGAAGACCGTCCTACCTTGATAGCAATCAATCAATTTAATATTGTTGATGTCCAAAAGCCTTACCCAATTTATGGGAGACAATTATCGCATATAAAATATAACATATAAATTTATATGGCTGCACTATTTGTAGTTTAGCTTAATTAATACTATTGTAATTAGTACAAAATAAGGTATTACAAATACTTATTACTGTTATTACGTAGAACAAAAATATTATATTGATGAACAAAGCAGGTCCAAGTAGCTGGTTGAAAGAATGTTATCGATATGTAATTGACTAGAGAAAGTAGTTAATCATAACGACTGAATTGTTCTTAATAAAATAATCACAAAGGGAAACATACAAATAAGCATGACGCATTAATGTGATTTATATTTTCTTTGATTCGAAAAGAAGTCAACCATCTTCTGCAAATCCTTCGACTGAGCCTATAATGTGTAACCTCCTTCTTTTGCTAAACGGGTTTTTAAAGCCTGTTGATAAACCTTCCACAAATGCCTGACTTACTGTAGGAACGGACATGTCTGTCCATACCTTATTTACAGTTAACCCAGTGCTTAATCAAGTGTTACTCAAGTAGTAAATTGGTGTTCCATTCTCTTGATATTTCATAATTTGACATATGTATGTACACAAGGTAGTTTCTTTTCCAAGTAATAATTTCATCTTTGTCAATGGCTCGCACGCATACTGGAGTTCATATTTCTTTAAAATTTTGTATACACTACATTCTGTAATACCTACAAAAAGCATCATTAAAAGTTAATCTTGTCTGCTTTTTAATAAGATTTACATGTGTACCTACCTACTGCTCTGCTATTATTTCAACATTTTTTACTTTCAAACTGTTAGGCCGCTCTTGACAGGTTTTAAATATATTCAAAATCCGTCTTTTGGCTTCCACCGAAAAATGGTTTGCAATTCTCTACTTATAGGAGATGAATTTTCCATATTCATAAATGGAAAGTACCATGTAAAGAAATAATACGCGAATTCTGTATATCAAATATAAATCTTCAAAACAAACGTTTTTTAAAGATATTTTAACACAATTTTGTGAATTTACTTATGTCTTTATAAGATCGAGGTTTAAAAAACGCCTTTATGAAAACTAATGAATAAAACATTAGAAATAACATAATACTAAAGATAATAAAATGAAATATCGACAATAATAAACAAAACAAGGATGACACAATGTAAAGAAATGACATTAATTCTACTATTGTAAGCGGACTCGCCGATCAACCAATGGTATGCGTTATTTGCGGTATGACTTTTTGATGATGTAATGCATGTACAGGGTTGCTAGTGCACCTAATCGCCGTTGCAGGTATAGTTATGTTCATCTCTTACCGGCTAGTAGCGCAGTGCCTAGTGCGCTCGCTTCTTAGATCGGCGGTACTGGGTTCGAATGCCGGTACTCCTTCTGAGTTTGATTTTCTGTAGTTTCCCAAATTCCAAGGCAAATGCGAACACGCAACATCTTTAGTCGGTCTACAGCCGCAGGCGTAATAATAACTCATGACTAGCCGAAGTCTCCTGTAATTGGTGCAAGCTGTTGCAGGATGTGACGGTATGAATTATTATTATTATTATTGCAGGCAACAAGAATTTTTGAAGCAACTCCAAATACGTATGTTGATTCCCATTTTAATTAAAAGATAAGGACCTACAATTTTTCCATACATAACAACTCACCACAGATTAGCCTTCTTGCAATAACTGAGTTCTAGTTGTAATTGTGACATTAGGATTTTGTCTCTACCAAAATTTACAGCTTTGCTTTACAACTGTCCCATTAGTTGTGAGTGTCGATTCATTCGAAAAAAATGTTTTTGCAGAAATTTCTATTTACAGAATGATTTTTCCTGCCTATAAGCAAAACCCTAAACGCAAAGCATCATCGCCATTTCTTAATTCATGTAGGTACAAAAATCGGTTTATTAAAAAAAATAAATTCTTTGTCTTAAATTTAGCATAACTATTAAGTAAGTCTCCTTAATGATTAACAAATACGTAATGATAATCACAAATGACTCGTAACGTATTAAGTTAGCATAGAAGATGGCAAGACAATATGATTAAACTAGAAATATGAAACTCACAAACGCTTTTGCTTAAATTCTTTTATTTTTTAATTTTCTCATCCGTTAAAAAGAACATTTATATCTTTGTTTTAGAATTGGTGGACATGGTTGTGACATGCCGAAGAAATTATAAAGAATAACAATTTTGCGATAAGGTCCAAATAATATTTCTTGCCTCATTATTCAGTCTATTCGGGGACAACTCTACAACTCCCGAAAGAAAACGAAATACTGGAGAAGAAAATTATAGTGTAGGATTGACATGAATTTGAATTTAAAGTATTCATAATAACAATGCAACGAATACACATACATTCCGCTCTTTGTGGTGATCACTTCGCTCTACTAATAAAGTAATAAATCAGTGGGTGTTGCCGACGAAAGTTTCTCTAATTTAGCCAATACTCCCTAGATTTTTATAGACAAATAATGACAGATAATACGATAACTAAATTACAGCGGAGGATCCTAATTAAATTAAATTGTTGCGGAAGTTTGGTGAAAAACAGTTTTATTTTCGTGTTGAGGTAATTGAATTTATATTTCCGTAATCATATTTCCATGGTATCGGAGAGGAAACAATTAGCACCCACACTGCCTCGAGTATTTTGTGCAGAAGTTTCAGTAATTTTTACTAATAAACGTTTAGTTGTTTTCGTATATTGCACTTTCAAATAGTTAGTCCTTTAGATGACACCTTCAGCAACGAGCATATCGGTACATGTGTGTAAATTCCTTGCAGTTAGACGTTTTCATAACTAATTTTTTTGCACTATTAGTATTAGTCATTATAGTCAAATGTAATGGTTTCTAATAAGTATAGCAAGAGCACTCTAGGTTTATCATCCATTATTTCTACCCTCCCAGCCATGAGCTGGAATAAGCTACGAAAATTTTACGATAAATTATCCTTTTAAGTTAGCCGTTTATAACCTTTGTTCTAGTGTCTTAGAGAGTTTTCGTATGTATATTCTTTTCTGCGAAGTGTTGTCTACAAGTTAAAGGGACTTATTCAAGACAAATAAACAAAATGTGTTGCCTTGTACTATTTACATATTTCCGCTGTACTGCAGTATTTATTATCTGCTTTTGGTGTATCTTCAGATGTATTTGTTTTTGACATCGTATCTTCTTTCTTTGATTGTACATACATATGTACTTTTACCGTAATTTCTTGAAAATAATTAAGCAAGTAATAAATAATTCAAAAGATATACAGAACATCGTAGTAAGTGTAGTGTAGTGCATATACAACATTTTCATCACCCATTTTCGATAACACAATAATACAATAATTAATCGGCGAGAAAACGAATATCATTTTTTTTTTAATTATGGAACAATATTCCAACGTCAAGTTATTTATTTAAAAATGTCTTAAAAAACTTCTAAACTACATAGAAAGAATCGTATGAGAGATGTGTGAATCAAGCTCAGCTTTTGTGCGTATCTATCACTTTCGTCGACAGAATATCCGTATATTTACCAAGCTAGTTCAGGCGCCAAGCCGTTGATGTGCCGCAAAACTTCCTGCTTTATAAAATGAAACGCATCAGCACTTCGAACAAGCTACACCAAGTTTGTTGTTTAATATACAACGTACTGGATCTCTCTATTATGAGGGTTTCCGGGTATTGACCATGTCATGGTTTGTAAAATACATATATACAGCGCAAATAAATGCGCAAGATAATAATAATAATAATAATAATAATATAATAATAATAATAATCGACGACATCTTACAAATCGACCTCCCATCGGGTGCCACTACTTTGGGTTACGCAGATGATCTGGCAGTAATAATAACTGCAAATAACGAATACGACCTGATGATCAAAGGTGATCAGTCGCTTAGAAGACCAAACGGCTGGCTAGTCGAAAATAAACTGAAATTAGCACCAAATAAATCAGAAGCGATCATCCTGAAAGGTAAAAGAAGCAGAGAGCATGTGAGTTTTGTCGTAGAAGGTATAACTATTAGACCCAAACGAAGTTTAAACTACCTTGGAATTATCTTGGACCAGCGTCTGTATTTTGGAGAACATACCAAGTATGCCACAACGAAAGCGGAGAGTAGCGAAACTAACGCGCATAATGTCAAACATAGATGGGTCAAGCAGTGTAAAGCGAAAAACACTGGCGGAAGTGGTGCATTCTATAGTCCTGTACGGTGTACCGGTATGGCAGGAAGTGTTTGATAAGGAAGTTTACCGCAACCTTGTCGAGAGGACGCAAAGAAAGACGCTAATCGGGGTCGCGTCGGCCTTCCGTACTGCATCCACGGCTGCGCTGCAAGTGATTACTGGTACTTGCCTAATAGACTTTCTCGCGTACGAGAGAAAACATAGGTTTGAAAAAGGTGCATCGGAATGTACGACGGCTAGGGGAATTATATTAAACAATTGGCAAAAAAGATGGGACGAAAATGTCATCAACGCCCAGTGGACCAAAGGTTAATTCCACACCTGGCTCCGTGGTTAGAGTGTAAATTTAGGAGGGTAGATTACTACCTCGCACAAGTACTGAGTGGACACGGTGTTTTTAGGGCATATGCCCTTAGATTTGGTAAGGACAGCTCGAATGTATGCATGTATTGTGGGGAGGTAGACACCGCTGCCCATACAATCTTCGAATGCTACAGATGGTGCCATGGGAGAAATGCGGCCCACCGCGCACTTAGTACGGAGCTCACTCCTGACAATGTGATCAACCTTATGACATCTACGGAGGAAAACTGGAGAGTCGTCCACCAGTTAATTAGGGACGTCATGTCCAACAAAGAGAAGGAGGAGAGAGAAAGGCAATTAACAATTAACCCGTCGAACTCCTAATCCCCATGATATGTGGGGGATGGGAGATGTAGGGGGTATTATATAGGTAGAAGACAGGTTCATAAAGACAGCCCAAGTTTTCCGAAGATATGTCCGAGAGGACGGTACCGGAAATACTTGAAAAGGGCGGTTCGAGCGGGCCACTTTTCGGTTTGCGAGCCGGGTACGTCCGTCAAAAAAAAAGAATAATAATAATAATAATAATAATATAATAATAATAATAATTTATTGATTTAAAGTATCATAATGATAATAGAATCAGTCATAAACTAAGCAAAAGAAAATATACAATACAATAAAACAAGCTAAATACCTGTCTACAAGGTAACCATTAGAAAACCCAAAACTAAAAACTAAGAAATCACCTACAAAAACAAAAGATAAGAAAAAGGAGTAATATTCATAATGAAAGCAAACCACAAAACAAAAATTAAATTACTAAAGAAAAAAATTAACTAACTAAATCTCTTCTAATTAAACAACAATAAATGAATCATTTTATTACATTACGAATTGCTCAATACTGTAGTAACATTCTTTTATTAACATTTCTCTTACGTGCGTTTTGAATTGTCTGTGCTGTTTGTAATCATTTGACAGCCTATTGTGAAGTTTTCTGCCCATATACTCTAAACCTTTGCTGGTGATAAATAATTCTGACTTTGGCATATAAAAGTTACTTGCACGCCGGGTGTTGTAGTTATGAACAGTTTTGTTTTTTATATCTAAAGATTTGTGTTCATGAAAGTAATAGAGTGCTTCTAAAATATAAAGTGATGGTAGTGTTAAAATTCCAAGAGAAACCAAAAATGGTTTGCAGAGTAGTATAATGTTGTCAGAGTATGTAGAGGCAGAGCATTTTTTGTTTCTAAATAGATAAAATTTACTGTGTAATAGGTTTGTTTTTTCAATATTTAAACTTAATTTGTTAGCACAAAACCATTAATGTAAACGATACATTGCCAAAGTAGCAGTTCTTTCTGTTTCATTCACAGTGTTGTCACTTACTACTAATGTGGTGTCATCGGCGTACATAAAAATTAAAATATCTGCAACAAATCTGTATATGTCATTAGTGTACATATTATATAGCAGAGGACCTAGCACAGATCCTTGAGGTATTCCATGGAAGACCGGGATGCTGGAAGATTTGTATTTCTTCATAGTAATCTCATCTTTGTGGGTGATGGTAACGTATTGTATGCGTCCTTGAAGATAGGATGAGATCCAACTCGCAGCATTGCCCCGAATACCGTATCCATACAATTTTTCAATCAATCGAAAGCTTTACTGAAGTCACAAAACATGGATAACGGAACATTTCTCTCATCTACACTGTTTAGGCTAATGTAAAATGATAGTAGCGCTGTAGTGGTATTCATCATAGATACAGGTAGATATACATCATAAAGCTCGATGTTTTGCCACTAATGAAACTAGCTTCTTGTGGACTAAGGGGGTGTTTGGGAGATACCAGAAGGTCACGGTAAATCAACTTGTCAACCACGCTACCGCGACCTTCTAATGACACGTCGAGTTACCGTGAGCAACTGGAACCTCCAGAATCCTCTTGCTTCTAAAGAAGTCACATTAGTGGCAAAACGTGAAGTTTTATATTGTACATATATGTTGTGCATTCATTTGTATGTACCTACTATGAATACCTATATGTATTTTACAAACCATGATACGGCCAACGCCTGGAAACTCTCATAATCGAAAGTGATGATGATTTATAAATATATTTCCGGAGTTCTGTGTGCTCTTTTATCATAAATTATTTATAAAATATTCTGCCATATGGTTAATTCATTTTTAAAATATCTTCACATCAGTAATAAACATGTTTTCATAATATTTTTATAATGCTACCTGTTGCATTTGATTCCAAAATATATTATTATTCTACGCCCATGATAAAATTTGCACCGATCGATCGAATAAGGAAGTTGATGTAATTACTAACGGACAGAAATGAATATTTACATGCTTTGACGGGCACGTCACTTAAAAAGCATTCTCATAAATTAATAATGGAACCCGACGTTTGCAACATGTCATATAAATTCGTCTTTTCGGGCTTTGCCTTTGTTTCTACACTTTACTTTTGTCAGAATTTACATATTGAAGTTGACTAATACACCAAAATTTTAATAAAGCTTTCTAGAATATAATGAATATTATAACTTACAGCGGATGCTGTGTCTTTTACGCATGATCGATTCTAATCTCAACAAAAAACAGTTCGTAAAATTCTTGAAATTTAGCTCCACTCACTTTACAACTTCATCAAAGGGCGAATGAAAACTTATAATTTATATAATACTTACTTCTGTTTACACTTTCGATTTGTTGATTGATTAGTTTACTATAATTTGTTGTATTCTTGGAAAGGAGATTGACATGCTGGAACAGCATCGGCATTTCATTGGATCTCGGAAAACTCTTTCGTAGTATCAATCGTATTAATGTGGATTAGTCTTGCTTTACATTACGTAAGACCGCTGCGTACAATATGTCTTCTAATGTAATATACATTATAATATGCGTTAATTTGAACAGTTCATTAAATAGCACGTGGCATATGGACGGGCATATTCTCCGTTTAAAATTTCTTCTGCAAAAGTATTCCGTTGTTATTAATTTCCATGCATTTCTGTTGGATTCTTTGCTGTATATCATGCAAATTCAGTATTTCGACTAATTATATGCTGATCAAAAAATCCTCTCAAGTCATCCAAAGATTCCACAGTACAGTGACACGGTGTCCCATCTTGTTGAAAATATACATTTTGAGTTTCATCATTCAAGTTACGCTTCATCGGTAAAGATGACTCTTTGTGAAAGCTCTTTATTATTATTGTTCATAGGTATTTATAGCTAATTAGAAAATTATAGTCTAAGTGGGTAATCGGTTTTCAACAACTCTTTTACTGCAGTCAGAAGTACACACACACACACAGTATGGAAACTGTATGGATAAAGTTGCAAATTTGTTTTCAATAATTTGTGAGTTGTAGCAACAGAGAGGTTAATTTGTTGACTCAGATGTCGAGAAGACGTTTGTGGTTCATTTGCCATTATTTCTACAACACCATTTACAACTTAAGGTATACGTTCTTTAGTTGCTCCGCTGCCTGATTTTCTTGAAAGACAACCAGTTTCGGAAAACAGTTTTATAGTTCTATCCAACGTTTTCTTCTGTCTCTAAACTGACGGCCATTTTAAAATTTATGTTTAAAGCTGAGAAACAATTTGTTTAAACTAGTATCGAGGTAAGAATTTAATTACGAATTGTGATTCACAATTGACACTAATCAAATATCATTCGAATTTATGTTTGTGTAAAAGAAAACACATACTCATTTATCTACATCATTTTCTATCAAAATATCAACGGAAAATAGATAAATTTTTAAATGAACACATTATACATGTATTTGTACTGTATATGTGCAATTTTTAAACAGAGATTCATAATACTTACTAAACATAAACTATAAATTTAAATTCGGCAGATGTAACGAAATACCGTGTTGCAACAAGAAAGCTTTGCTGAACGACACATCATACTCTGGTGCGTTTTCTCCCATCTACATAAAGCCTCCCGCATGCTGTAAACGTAATCATGGAACCGCAATCAACACAGAGAGGCTGAAGTATTTGCTAGGACTTTAGAAGTTTGTGATTTTTCCGCTGACAAATGTTTAATTTAAAGCGTTGATTAAAATGTCGCCTAAGCACATGTGTAAATATTTGCAGAACTTAAATAACAGCATGAAAACTTGTTTTCTTATTTATAGGAATAACATTTTTGTTTTTCTCCCACGTTGATAGAGTCACATTTCTTTGTGCATTAATGTCACATGCAAATATGTAGCATGTTGTAATATGTACTTATGTGTCATATAGGTATATGTAGGTATGTATGTATATATATAGTGTTTATATGTTACGAATTCTATCAATATCTTGGTATACTCTCAAATGCGATTTACACAATGTGCAGCGAATTTTTCCAATACTGTTCCTTATAGAGTGGCACAAATTAATCTGATTTGTTCTACTGTCAATCGTCTCATTATGCAATTTCTATATAATACGTTACGTATTACACAGTGACACTGCTTTCTGAAATCTGTGCTGTGATGTTCATAGCTCTAAGATCATATTATTTAGAAAACCTTCTAAGTAGTTAATAAACTTAGAGACAGGCGATGTATTTGCTCGTAGCGGTTAAATACTTGTAGCAATTATTTATAATTCAGCTAGCTATAAAACTTCTTTTTTGTGGTCGCTAGAGACCAGCAAAGTTGAGTATATCAATAAATACGTTATCCTATTATATGTACTCTCTTGTCTAGCTAACTGAGCTCTCGTTCAGACATCACATTCGAAGAGAGAGATACAACAGATTTGCTGACAGGTTTATCGCCATAGACCTGTACAGTACTCATACTAGAATCTACTCTTCAATGATTAAACCCAATTTCCGTTTAGAGATTCAATTGTCTTTGCTATTAGATTTACTACTCTTACCTGTTATAACTACATATTACTACTACAAAGGCTGCCACAGTTTGTACTATGCAATTGTCTATCTGCGTCTTATGGGGTTTATTGAAATTTGTATTATATAGGTAGTTAGAGTAGAATAGAATTTGAGTTGAGGCTGATGCACTGCAACCAAATGATCTATTGTGCCCCCCACATGAACTAGAAGTTGTTGGTATTTGCCCACAGTTATAGCTCCCCATCCAGTCTAAGGGTTTTAATAAAGTGCAATAGCTCTGATGGTTTCAATGAGGGTATTTCCCCCTTGTCAGTGACATCTCTACCAAAATAACCGACGCGAATTGCTGGACTAACCATTCAGTTAGGTGTCAGATGATCCGAATTTTCGGCTTCCGCTCCGCCAAACCTGCAGTCGCTACTGTGTTTCAAACGTTTCCTAGTCATGTGTTCTCCAACGTGGCTGTGGCCTGTGAGAAAATTCACAAGTCCATGTAGTTTGTTCCTACTTATTCTAGCAAAGTCCTTGATCGTTGCTTACTGAAGTTTGCAAGGAATACCTTGGAATGTCTCAGTCCAGGCAGATATTTCCGGATGGTTGCTTTGAGTTTGTTCCCTGTCCTTGACTTCTGCGTCATAGGTGCTCATCTCTGCTCCGCAAAATGGTTCCGATCCCACAAATGATGTTGTGGCGGCTTTCTTTGCTAATAAATTAGCTTTCCCGTTGCCACTGATTCCAGTGTGTCCTAGTACCCAGCATAGTGTAACACCGTTTTCTCTGCCTACCTTGCTTAGGTTCTCTAAGCATTTCCAGACTAATGTGACGGTGTTAGAACCCAGCACCATTGTGGCTGTTTGACTGTCGGACTTAGCGACTAGCTGAACGACAGGTACCTACGATTGGGAAAGAAACGCATTGAAATAGAGTTAGGGGTATCACAAGGGTCCCTACTGCGTCCCACGCTCTGGAATATCCTCTATCTATCACGTTGTGCTGCTGATCTAATTGTCAGCAGAGCATCAATTGCGCCTGAAGTAATAATTAACATGTTTTGGGCTTTCTAATAAGAAATCTTTATGATAGAAAGGAGCTCAAGATTATAAGTAAACTGTGGTTTTAAGTTAAATGATTCTGAACTACTCTAAATACAATAATTAATTGATTAAGTTCAATTGTTGCTAACCAAGGGTACTCTAATAAAATACACATCTTAAACTTACCACCTCGAAAATTTAAATTTCTCTAAATCGAGAAATTCAACTCAGATGAACCAAACTTGTATTGCTATTAACAAAGATGTAAGATCAAATAGTTGGTTTCCATATCGTAACGAAATAGAGATTCCATGTGCTTCTCTTTGAAGAAAGGTGTTCTTGTTCATATTTTTTATCTTGTGTGTTCTAAAGTATACATATGTTGAGAATATACGCCTAGAACACTTTTATTTCTTTTTATTTAATTCACTAAATAAAAAAATTAACATGTTTACAACTATATCTTTTTTATACCCGTATTACATGTTTTTTTTGCACGCATCCCGTTCTTAACTGTTTTAATTGTCGGGCTATTTTTACCCTCGTACAGGGGGCGCCACATGTAAAACTACGAAAGAGCACGAAATATGAAAAGTACAAACATATAAATAATCGGAAATATATTTTTCTTACCGAACGTACATGAATTAATTACATTATTAACGAGCACAAACATTCAGTACAAGAGGGACAAGGTTATAATTGGACATTGCGGAGACTGGTGGACACATGGGGCCTAGTTTCTAAAATACTCTGAACTAGAAGACTTTTAATTAATGTAGGGTGTTTGAAAGACCTAAAGATTTTGTTCCTTGTGGATTTTTATATTATTGTAGCTCCCATAATCTGTTCGCAAAATTATCTGCCTATATTGTCCTATAACAGCGTTAATAGTGATATGATTATAATTTCATTCGATGAAAGAAGTTCTAGGAGTGAATTTTATTTGTATTTTAACAATTAGAAAGCTTCTACAAAACAATCGTAATAAGTACAGAATTATATAAGCAACAATAAGTATGTAATATGACGATAGCGGGCATATTAAAGCTAAAAGAAATAGGAATATTCATAATATCCAGGCTTGTCTTTCCAATGGTTTTATTAATAGCCCGGGGAGACTGATTTTTTGTATACGGCGATGTGTACACCTACAGATCGGAAAGTGAAGTATAGATGAAGCCCGTATCAAATCTTTTGACAAGCGCCGAGTGGAAACTCAAAGAGGGAGAAAGATACTACGGGTTGTCCTGTACGTAGGACAACGAAGAGGTACTAGAAAAAGAGAGACTGAAAAGGTGTGCATGCGCTTTCTGTAAACTTCATATTGATCATTCCGGTATGGTTAGTGGCAACACTATATTTATGTATAATGTCCATTAGGATATGTTGTATTGTATCTCATCTTCAGATAGGTGTTTAGCACATTCATGATGTTACCTCTATAACGCGTTCTATGTTCCAGTTGCGAACGTTTAGAACATAAGATAGGTAAAAACAAGTGCTGCAATTCGCTTACGCTGATTCTTGGAATATACATATATGCATTATAAAATCTTTCTATAATATTTATAATTACACTCTCCTACAGGTTCAGTTAAGTGTTATTATTGTATCGTTTCTCCGGTTGCCTTTCTGAATTACTACAATACAACTTACTATTTGAAAGACATATAATATTATATATGTCGAAATACATATATAGTATATGTCAAAATAGAGATTTTCAGTTATTAGAGTTTATTTGATATCTATTTTTGATTTTTGGAAGTGCTATTAAAACCAACCAACAGGACGTTATTGAAGCCATAAACTGTCGCCCTAGTGAAATAAACATATATACAAAGGATTTAGAACTTCAAAAACTTTCACTTTCAACTTATCCTGAAGTGCATGAGAGAGACAAATAGTTTTCGCTTTTTCTAATTTCATCAGAAAATGTACATATATACATATACATATGTTTGTATGTAAGTATACGCGGTAGTGTACATACATATGTATGTATGTATACATGTGTATGTTATTTGCCCACCCTTACTAAAATGTAGTTTTGAGTGAAACACCAATACAAAAGTGATTCTAATGGTTAAATACATATCAATACGAAAAATAACAACAAAATCCTGAATAGAAAATAAAAGGAAACAATGAAAATAATTACATATTGCGCTCGTCTATGTGACCTCCCTTCCGGCGAGAGATTTCGTGATACAATCTGGGCATTCTTTCGTTTAATTTCGACAATGTGAATGGGTGAATGTGTCTCCACGCTGTTTGTAGTTGGTCAATGTTACAATGTTACAATGTTACAATGTTACAATGTTACAATGTTACAATGTTACAATGTTACAATGTTACAATGTTACAATGTTACAATATTACAATGTTACAATGTTACAATGTTACAATGTTACAATGTTACAATGTTACAATGTTACAATGTTACAATGTTACAATGTTACAATGTTTTTGTAGATGTAGGAGCCGATTGTTGAATTTTTCGGTCGAGATGGTCCCATAAGAGCTCGATGGAGTTGATTTCATAATTTTCAATCTCCCATCATGTTCCATTTCATTGAGGTAATCACGACATAATTGATTTCGAGGTGTGTTTCGGATCATTATTTTGCTGAAACACGCAGTTTTCGCCGATTATGTAGTTTCCCGATAAAATAGCATGCTCTTCCAAACTTTGTTGGTAGCGCTTTTTCTTTAATATCCCTTCGATTCGCACTAAATCCCCTTCAGTGGTCCCGGCCAAACACTCCCAAATCATGACCGAACCTCGCCCATGTTTAACTGTAGGCACTACACAGAGTTCAGCTAATCGTTCTCCAGCTAATCTCCGAAGAAATACCAGTCTTTTCGAACCAAACACCTCAAATTTGGACTCATCGGTCTACAACACATTTTTCCACTATTCGATGATCCAATCTTTACGCTCTCGTGCCCAATCTAACCGATTAGTTCTATTTTGCTTGCGTACCAGCGGATTTTTACAGCAATTCTTCCACATAAACATGCTTCGTTTAAGGGTTTCTTAACCGTGGTCAGACTGATTACTTTCTGGCGATTGACGTTCGCTTGGGCGGCTATTTCTGACGCTGTTTTGCTGGGATTTCTTCTACTGATTAAAAGGATGTTACGATCTTCTGTCGGGCTTGTAATTTTAAGACGTTCTGACCGTATTTTTTTTATTTTTTAATATTGTAGTCTGTTCTCCGCGGTAGTTTAAGTAGTTGCGCAATCTTGCGATTACCTTTACCGGTTTTGTGGAACTTAATATCAGAGCATGGGTTTCTGTCGATAACTCGTTTTAACTTCGTTTTCGGCATCAAGTTTACGCCTTTTATACCCTTCAATATATACATTTCGAGGTTAACGCTCTTTTTTTTCCGTCCCATGGGCGGATGACCCCATGCGGCCGCTCGGCCAAGAAGTGCTAGTGTGCCTCCATATCGTTTAAGCCTTCCACCCCAGTTGCACCTGTGAGAGAAAGTGTGCGCACTGGTCGAGAATTAGTTGCTCTAGTTGGGTTCGTCCAATCTGTCGACCCCAAAGTAAAGCCTTTCCATGTTCTACACAGGGCAATCGGAAAGGAGATGCACGGGAGTTTTCCCCGCGTCTCCGCAGCTTCTACACTGGGGAGAGTTAGCTAAGCCCATGAGAAACAGGTGCTTGTTCAGTGTGCAGTACCCTGTTAGAATGCCTGTTAGCATCCTTAACCTTGGCCTTCTCATAGAGACGGCTTTACGGAGCCTATCCTGGTACGGATGAACCCCCAGGATTTCACAGTGTCTCATTCCAGTGAGTCTCCTCCAGTGGGACCGGTGTCTGGCAGCGAGCTGTGTTCTGACGAAAGCTTTGACGCAACCATAGGAACTCCCACAAGTCGGTTCCGTACCTATGTGTAGTCGTTCACTGGCCGTTCTGGCTAGTCCGTCAGCAATTTCATTCCCCCTGATCTTGGAGTGACTCGGCTCCCATCTCAGTGTAACGCTGTGAAGTTCCATCAGTAGTTTCAGCTTCCTATATCAGTTTAAAACTACCACGGAATCAATCTTGACAGCTTGCAGGGCCCTCAGGGCACCTTGGCTGTCCGATAAGATTTCCACCACTCCATTCGCGTGCGAGGAAGTTAAGATTTCTTCCGCGCACGTCTGAATGGCTATAATTTCGGTCTGGAAAATGGAGGGGGAGCACCCTAGGGTAATGGATTCACTATGTAGCGCCCCGTCTTTCCAGATTCCAATGCCCGTGCCATTTGGCATTTTGGAGGCGTCTACAAACCAGCGTTGAAGCTTTTGCTTGCGTTTGCGGATGTCGGTTATAGCAGTCTCCCCGGTGGGGATAACTACTTTGTAGTTTCTAGTGAAACTAAAGATGGGCGGGATCCTGTCCGGCTTAACGGACAGTGGTGCCGTATTTTCGATGTAGGTGAAGATGCCAGTATGGTCATCGGTTCTGCCAGTGAAGGCCTTGCATCTACTACATTTTAACTTGTAGGCCCCCAAGGCAGCTCTGACCACAACGCTACGTGTAGCGGAGGGAGAACTAGTATGACCTCCATGGCCGCCGTCGGCGTCGAGGACATGGCCCCCGTAATGCCCAAGCAAGCAATCCTCTGAACTTTGCTCAGGGCACTTATTGCATACCCTAGGCTGGCTTTGTGCTACCAGATCAGTGAAGCGTAAGTTATTGGGTGTATGACCTTCGTGTATAGCCAACGCACCATTTCAGGTTTCAGTCCCCACGTTTTGCCAAACATTGCTCTGCAGGCCCAAAACGATCTCATCGCTTTGTTTGCCACTTGTTCCAGGTGTAATTTGTAGACCAATTTGGCGTCTAAGATTACACCTAGATATTTCGCCTCGCCGGATATTAGTATCCTGGAGGCGCAGATGGTCGGGCACCGGAATTCGGACAAATTCCTTTCCAGGTGAACGGGACCATCTTTGTTTTCTTGGGGTTGACGTTAAGCTCCTCCCATTGACACGACCTCTCTAGGAGTCTGAGCGCGACTTGCATCCTTTCGGACACCACGCCCCAAACCTACCGCAGACCATGATGGTGATATCGTCGGCATAGCCCTGTGCGTGGAAGCCCGCCGCCCGAAGATTGTGCAGCAGATCGTCCACCACTAGGCACCATAGCAAAGGAGACAGCACTCCGCCTTGTGGGCAGCCGGATGCCACCGATGCTTTTACAGTGCAAAGGTTCTGTGAAACTTGGACCGTCCTGTTTCTTAGCATGGAGTTGATTCACAGTCTGATTTGTGGTTCAACTCCACGCATTCTCAAAGCTCTTTCCATCTACGAGATGGACACCCTGTCAAACGCTCCCGCGATGTCCAGGAAAGTAGCCAACGCAATTTCCTTGTTCCTGAAAGCAGTCTCCACTCGTCGAATGAGTTCGTAGATTGCCTGCTCACAGGATTTACCGGTTTGATAAGCATATTGATGCTCATATAGAGGCAGTCTTGCCAGTACAGAATCTCTTAAGTGCTTATCAATTATCTTCTCTAACGTCTTGTGAGGTAAGGCTGATAGGTCGGTAGGACTTCGCTTCCGCATAGGACTCTTTGCCTTGCTTTGGAATGAAGACTACTCTGGACCCTCTGCGGCTAATGGGTATGTACCCCATTGCTAGGGTTGCCCTTAGCAGAGTACGTAGGATTGGGGACAGAGATTCCAGGCCCTGTTGTAGGAGTGCCGAGAATATACCGCCTGTTCCAGCCGATTTGAAGGGTTTGAACGAATCAATAGCCCATCGAATTTTTGAAACTAGAATTATTTTCCGTGCCAGGTTCCAGTCGTCTTTCCGTGCTCTCAAACTGGGTATCGGAGCTAGGCTCTGTCCTTTACTTTCCCCCACCCCCTCCCCCTAACTGGGTATGGATGATCTAGGGGCCCGGAAAGTGCACCCCCAAAAGGTGCTTGAGAACCTGTTCCTCAGTCTCTGCCTTTTCACCCATCCATCTTTCGAATTCTGGAACACTCAGGAGCTCCCTCTACTTCTTCGCAGAATTTTTCCCATGAGTCACGTTTTCTCAGAGCGCTGTTATACGTAGTTATACCACACTCTGTACTCCGCCCACGAGCCAGATTTTTCGCACGGTTGTAGGTTTTCTGGTGGTGGCCTTCAGAGCAGACAACTCCTTGGTATGTATGTACATATGTACTATATTGGTTTTCTTAGATCAGGTAAAATCATTATATTATAATAGTGTAATTATAGCAAATGAGCAAAAAGCAGTTGGTGATAGAACTACTAAGCAAGGGATTAACATTGATACCCTTATAATGCTATTAGGAAATTCCTACTTGTTCAATACACGGAAATTTAGTTTAATTGGGTGAGCAATGTTTTAATACAAATAATTTTAAAGCTAAACGGATTTACGAAACTGTACTTCACGAAACCGGATATCAGTAAAGATCAGTAAGTAATTTATAGTAAATACTGGACAATTTCGATCCTCGTCCATAGTTTTCAACTAATAGAATTCGTTGCACAATTAACTATACTATAGAATACTAATGGTACGGCTGAACAATAAATCTAGTTTAGATACACTTGGTGTAGGTACCACCAGTCATACTGTAGGGGATGGAAAATCAGCAGTTCCTGTTTCATTGTGGCAAGGAAGGGTTGAGCATAATGTCACGGAAATCGTCATAAATGCTAGCATAGATTCGCGGTTATGGGGTTGTAATATTTAACAAGTTTATTATATGTACATGTTATATGTTCATATACATATACATATACACAATATAGTTTAAAGATTAGATTCTCAGTTTTTCATGACGACTCTTAAATAAGTTGTATATTTTAAACGGTTCATTTAATTTAATCTAGCGACTTGAAAGTTTCTATCTATCTATTATTTTCTTGACTGAAATAGTTGTTGGTAATAATGCTTCGGGGTTACTGATCACTGTTGTGCTAATTATCAAAATAAAACTCTTTCACTGAAAACCATAATATTAAACTAACAATAAGTTACAGTAAAGTTGTCTGCAGTGACTAGCTGTCTAGTCAACGAAAGTTTTGAAAAAAGTTTAGATTTGCGTTTTCTTGTTTATCATTAAATATGTACAAAAAAGCCAAAAACTTGACAGCTGTCACGAAAAAGGCAGCCGCGTAGTGCCATTGCTTACTTTACGTCCTTTCCTAGAATAAATATGTAACTTCACGCAGGTAGTTTATAATGTTAATTAAACTTCTAGATAGAAATGGATGGTTCAAGAGCCTTGTGGACTGATCTCAATAATTTACATACTATCATTATAGAGAAGGGACGCGCAATTTTGCATGAAGACCAATGAATATACAGCGAAATAATATTTCCTGAAATTTGCATAATCGTAAAGGATTATATTGAACTTGTGAAATGAATAAATTGCTTCCTTGTTATAGGAAACTGAGAATTTTGCGTTAATCTGATGTAGGAAATGATAATATGTTTTCTGATATGGGGAAAGAAAATTAATAAACCGTCACTATTCTTATTTATAACCAATCATAGGTTACTATTTCTATTTTGGATTAAATCGGAAAATTACAAAGTAGATTGTGACGAAACTTATCTTCAAAATAATACGCGTAAATTTCTGTAAATGCTGTTAATACTGTTAATATGGATGTGACATCCTTCGTGCAGTCTAACAAATAAGTTTTGTATGCTGCATCTGCTTTGGGGATATTGCTAATCCTGTAAATCCAAAAGTTTGCACCTAAACTTTATAGAATAAATTCTTTGTTTTAAAGGTGTAAACGTCTACAGGAAGCGAGAATACGCTAAATATTGAATTGGTATAGGTCATTATTCATAACGCTGTCATTAAAAAGCGTGCATGGGTAATAATATGTACTTACATAATGTCGCGGTTGTGGACAACAACATTCCAAAATAACCGTTTGCAAAGATTAAATTTCGTGCAAAGAGTAGAAGCAGTCCATTTGATGTTGCATCGCTAAATAGGGGAGTTTAACTAATAAAGGAGGGTTTTCCATAAACTATGGTGTTGGTTGATGATAATGCATTACCTTTGATCTTCTTTCATTTCATTTTTCCATTTGTGAAGTAACATGCAATATTCGTCAACCTAATACGTAATTATGGCATGACATAAAGCGTAATTGAAAGTATTTAATAATGCTCTAAGCGTAACTTTTACCGTAAAAATAGGTCTACTTGCATAACTATGTATGTAGGTGTGTAAGTTATGGTAAGAAGTTTTAGTATTCCTAATGATCTTATTATATCGATAGCTATAATTTTATATGTGCAGTACTGCAGAAATTAGCTCCATGTGTATACATATATGATTTTTGGGGCCAAAAACCAGCATAGACGTCTTCTGTAACTGGTAGGATAAGGTAGCTATGTAACTAGCAACAAAGCTGTAAGTACGAAATAACTTGATAAATATTGGAATGTTTCGTTACTTGCTCTGACAAAACGGAGAATTTAGTAAACAAAAATAGGCTTCAACTACAATATCAACTTTCTCTCACGAGATCCTCATACAACATTTCTACTCTCCTACCTCAGTTTATTAAACACTAAACAGAGAACAAATACTCAAGAAGCGCCGTCTCATTTCTTGAGCCTTAATTGTTTTACTTCATTACTTGAGAATGTCGATAGTAGCGTTTCTCGGCATAACAACGCTCAAACTAGTTTATAGACTATGATCGATATCACTACGATATTACACGCTACATCAAGTTACCATACCGCTTCCACACTACACCTCTAAAAATCCCAACTTTGCACAAACATTACATTACAACTACATTACTACGGAACTATCTTCTGGTTCATTTACTCCATCAGCTGATATAGCGCTGTAATTAAAAAAGGCTTGGAAAATTGTCACGTCTATTACTCGCAATTCCTTCATTATAATATTACTGGCATAATTTGCAATTGATTGAAAAATTATTTTCTGAAACGAGGCTTACGTATAACAACCGCGTATACAGTAGTTAACGCAACATACCCATTATAACTAGAATCACAATTTTGACTCTGTGCTTACTCAATGAGACTATTAAGATTTAATGTTGTCTCTAAATATATGCATTGTTCTCTGTACACTAAAGACGGAATCTGACCTGTAATATTATATGACGTTTATCAAGATGCTCAAACATGAAACCTTTGTAATGAATTATTGGCATACTCCAGGCAAGATTACTAAGAATACTTTCGTTTTAAGAAAAATCGGTTTCTAAAGGAGATCTAAGAGATACAGTTGGCCAATAGGATAACTAAATTAAGTGTGTCTCGAATTATTTTGCAAAAAAGGAGACAGATTATTTCGAAAAAGTATTTACTCAAAGGAAACTTTGAAAGTATATCTACATAGGTGTAAAGAAGTCGCTGCCTGCGTACCAATCTGGCTTAAAAAAGAATTCATCTAACTACAGTCCCTGGTTTATTGAATTTCGTGAAACACAACATTTTACTTTACCGTCTGTGGTAAGGCAGAGAAAAATGTAATTTATTTCTTTATAAATTACTGCAAAGCATCTTAGCAACTGTGTGTCTGTTATGTAAATTATTTTCAGATATTTAACAAATTAAAAATTGCTTGTATTACTGAACCTTAAACTATAAATATTAAGACTACCTGAATGTGCGGCTACTTTTTGCCAATGCTTATACAATTCTTGTAAATCTTATAGCTTAGCTATTTATTGTGAAGCCGCGCTGAGCCAGATGAATCAAACAGGGCAGACGGGGAGGTAATAAATAACAGAAAAATAATGTACCTATACTGTAATATAAGTACACAGCAATTTTCAGTTTCAAGGGGTATTTACATAATACGATAAACGATAGGAAATACACATCAAATACTATATAATTCAAAATACTTTTTATAAGTGGTGACTATGGATCACGTGTATTTTAAAAACGTATGGCTTAACTTAGACTAAGTGACGTAGGTACGCTAAACATTAGACCCGTACGCGAACGCCACCTGGTAGTCATATGGTAAACTAAATTTGTCAACAACGGCGATGGCGGCACTTTTAAATTAGTACAATGGTTTTTGTGGTTCTAAATATATTTTAAATACGTGTTTCGATCTTGTTTGATCTTATCAGTGCAATATATCTATAAATATAGAAATTACAGACACGTATTTACGTGTATAAATAAAAATAAATTCTGGTAAAACAGTTAGAGTTAAACTCCAAGAAAAATAATAATTTCACATTCAATAAATAACGTATATAAAAAATATAAAATTCTCTTGCATATAATAATAAATACATTAATAAATAAAACAATATAATCTTGAAAAAATGAAATAAATTATGCACTCATAACAGTAAATAAACTGAAATTCTGATAAACAACTAGATAAAATAAGGACAATTCTTCATATGCACAAAAGACTAGAAAACCCTAAACTTCTTACGCTCTACAAATGCATCAGCTGTCTAATTTTTCTTGCGTTTCGAACAGATCTGTCATTAGAAGACCGACAAATATCATCATGAAATTTTCTAATAATTAAACTCATAGATATATTTAACAGCTGTTCTTGAACCAAAGTTTGATGATCGGAATGAACACAAGTATACCATGAAAAGCTAACCTTTCGCCAACAATGTTTACCAACATTTTCTTCTGAATAGAATTTACATGGCCAAATGACTTTAGCAAGACAACCATCCTATCGTAAATGTTATTAACATATAATACCAAACTAAAACTGGAATAAAGAAGATTATTTGAATCACCAAATTCCTTAAAGATTGTAAACGAATGAGGAGATTCTACGGTAGCAGAAAATAAAGAAGATTTACAAACCTCACAAACGGGCAAATTCAGTTTTTTTAGAATGAATCCACACACATAGGTGACAGATTGATAATTAAAATCAATTTCTTCATTAATTGGAACATTTAGAGAAGAAGTTTCTAGTTCGTTCTTATCCAATTCACAAGTCGTAGCACTTTTAGGTTCAATTGGAGTCATAAAAGATTGCAGATTGCTTAAGACATGCCCACTATCCTCCTCACAATTGAACCCAATAGAATGAGAAGACACTAAATTATTTAATAAAATAAAACAACAGTTGATAATAACAAAACTTACCCGAAACTTGTGCCTCTATTGTTCATAACCTTACCATACTCTACTACATGTAATTTGTAAACACTACGTCATCATGATTTGCATTTTTAATGTATTCTCGATATTGTACACCGTTGCCATGTCACTTCCTCTTATAGTTAATCATAATTATTGATATATAGATTTTTTAATGATAAGAGCAACAAAAAAAATGTAGGTGAAAATATTGCTATCAACTGGCTCATATTTCATATCAAAACCTCATTTGATGCTTGGTTATAATTGTTTTAAATATAAAGCCTACAAAGACTTGGCAACAATACTATATTTAGTTTACCATATGCCTCGGAGGTGGCGCGCACATCTTGCCCGAAATTTCAAATTTAAAAGAAACGCCCGTGACTTAGACTGTCAGTTCAGGCGAACAAGTAAAGTAGTCGAAGTATGGTCCAAGTAATTAGGTAAGTCAGTTGACAAGTAGTCAGACCTTGGTCAGACCGAATTTGATTCGCTCTGCCAAATGCGATTAATTTTAAATGTCAAAATATAATGTATTAGCAAATAATAAATTTTCTTTTGGTGTGTAAATTATTTATTAAATATTGAAGGAGCAATTTGAAATTTGAATAAACAGGAACATATGTACATATACTATAGCAACTGTTGAAAGTGAGAGCCATTATTATTTAAGCACAATCTAATGCGAGGTTTCATGTTTTCAAAAACCCTTATAAGCATCTCATTTGTAGTTCAATTACTTTCTTCTTGAAGTTATCCTTTCAATTCTTCAATAGTGTGGACAGATTCTTTATGAACTGTATTTTTTAAATGAGGAAACACAAAATAATCTAATGGTGTTAAATCAGGTGATATGCATTTTCTGTTCTAGCACTAATTAAACGATTGCCATAAAATTGCCTTAAATAATTGGGAGTTATTTGTGCCGCATGTGCTGTTGCACCATCTTGCTGAAAATAGCCTTGGGTTAATTCATCATCGTAGACCTGATTGATTAATGTTTCTAAAATATAGTTTCTATAGTGTTCGGCTTTTAATAATAATGCGCCTTCATGAAACAGCTACCCAAATACCTACTCTTAGGGGATGTAGGGGTGTTTTTCTAAAATAATGAGGATTATCAGAACTCCATATTTTTATTGTTTATGAATGTATGTATATAACCAGATAGATGAAACCATGGTCCATTTGTAAAGAATGTTAACCCTAAATTGGTATCGTATAGTTGTTTGTGGAAGAGTATAGAGCATATCTAACGCTTTTATAAAAATTATTTAACTTTGAATTGTTGATAAATTAGTTAATACAAGCTATGTGGATACATATACTTCGTACATTATAAAACTTATTGTAGAATATTATATTGTATATAATATACTGTATCTGTATGTAACTTGATGAGAATATTACAGTTAAAAAACTAAAGGTTCATAAAATTCGTTTCGGTAAAATACGTAGGGGTTTAGATGAATATCTCACAATGTGTATGTATCAGAATATTCTTATAACTTTGACGACTTGACGACTACTAAAAGGGAAGCTTCCAATTCTATGTAGAGTGCAAGTGGAATAGCAACAGACTGTTGTTATCGCATATCAGCATTCAACAGTCACTTAATACGGGCGCGGTTGGAGTATTGTGTAGATACATTGCATTAACACACTAAACGTGAGGAACTGTATTTATATTTAGAAACATTTTTGTTTGGCCTTGTAAATTTAGTGTGATTAGCGGCAACAAAATGACTTCTGTGATTATTAAATACCTGACAAATAGAGCTAATGAAATTTTCTCATCTATTTTGTTTTTCACGTTCGCCATATAACAACTAAATATACTTGATGTTTGGAAATTATAAATACGGGCATAGGTATCACAAATTATATTAAATTATCATATAATACGTATATATCTTTATGTGATGTATGTACATATATTATAACGCTGCAATAACAAACAGTAGTTCATCTGCAGTAAATCTTTGACGCATATTTTCATAATTTATATTAATGACATCACACTAAATCGATCTGCAGTAGACTGTGCGCCACAGAGTCTATGAAATTAATTACTCTCTTAATTGAACAATGTTGTTGCGAGCGCGAGATATTAACCAACAGGTGTAAAATAGAAAAATAAATCAATACCTGTGGAACGTGCTTGCTTATTAGTAGGTACACATGCGGTAGCGATGCTAAAAAAATCGTATCATGAATTTAATATCGGTGCCGCGTACTTAATTGAGCAGTCACCATTTTTTCTTTCGAGGGACATATGTAAACAAAACTGACGCAAGGCTAGTATATTTTGTTCCAACTGTTTGTCATATAATTGTGTACAATAGCAAAGTTTAAGTACATATATGGACCATATTGTATTTGTATTAGCTGCAGTAGTTTGGAAATTAATTTGAAGTAACTAGAATTTTTAGCTAAAATAACAACCACTTTTCCCAAATTTGTATGCAATCAGATTCGTCTTGACACATCATCGTGATACATATTGTATTTCGAAAAGTGCTGATCTCTTGCAGATGCGGGTATTGTCCTCTAGGAACACACATTATGATGATGCTGTGCATTTAATTTAACAAATCGAAAAACATTCAGATTTATCTGATAAAAAATTGTGAGGAGAGTTTTATTTCCTGCTTAGGTTTTCATTGAACTCTGAACTAGAGATTTACAGATTTTCACGTTTTTCAGCTCACGTAACGAAATAGTAGCAGGTAATTGTAAATTATTTGTATATATTTTGATGAAGGCTCCTTTCTAAGAACTGCGACTTGCATTAGCTTGATCTGTAGAAAGCTTAGGGTTGTCTAAATTGCAGTTAATTAGGTAGTTGCCCTATTCACTGTCTTTTGCTGAATAGTTCATGTGATTTAGTTTCCTGTTTTTTATGACGGTCAGGTTACCTTTATAACTTTGTTGCTAGTTGGTTCCGTAATAATGAGTATATCCCCTACTACAGTACTCAGTTCCAATTGGGTCGCAATATCACTACTACTGGTCCCTTTTGCAAAAGACAAAATAATTATGTCAAAGCAGTTTTAACTAGTACGGTGTTCTTAAAATACCATATGTATCTCAATATATTGTGACAGCGTTGTCTGAAAGGTTTGATAGTCGTTCTAGTATGTATAGCATTTTTTCGTTTTGTATATTTGAAATAAATACGAGAAACGATCGCACTACTCACATATCCACATAAATCTATACAGTAATTTCTATACTTAAAATGCCAAGATGCCAAGTTTTATTTGAATACATATATCAACTATGGGAAGAACATACTGAAAGTGTTTCACGACATATTTAAAAGTGAGGTCGGTAAAACTAACAGTAAGTAGATGTAAACAGTTTCATTTAATTTTATTTAGTGTCTGTATGTATTTGAAAATGTACATTACCTTCTAGACCCAAGTTATTACTTTATACATATGTATATCCGAAGTGAACTACTAACCACTAAACAGAGGACAAATATTCAAGAAGCGCTGTCTCATTTTTTGAGTTTTAATTGCCTTACTTCGTTACTTCATTTCTAGTTTACTACTTTAGAATCTCAATAGTAGCGTTTCTCCGCGTAACAACGTTCACACTAGTTTATAGTATCATTTCTACTTTACTACTTTAGAATCTCAATAGTAGCGTTTCTCCGCGTAACAACGTTCAAACTAGTTTATAGACTATAATCGATATAACTACGATATTACCCGCTGCATCAAGATACCATACTACTCCTATAAAAATCGCAATTTTGCACAAACATAATTACATTAATACGGAACTATTTTCTGGATCATTTACTACATCAGCTGCTATAGCGCTGTAATTAGAAAAGACGAAGAATTGTCACGTCCATTACTAGCAAATCGTTCATTATAATATTACTGGTGTAAGTTGCAATTGATTGAAAAATTATTTTGTGAAACGAGGCTTGATCATGTTTGAATGACGTTACTTAATGTTGCATTGATCGTGCTGCCATTAGCTTTGTTAGAAAATTTATAAACACCAGCCTTGTTGTCTTCTGGTCCCCGTTACATAAATTGTTGGAGCCCCCAAAACCATGCTTTTGAATTTTATTGATATGTGTATCAACTAGGTATATTAGTATATTTGTCAATTTCTGATACTTATGTATTCAATTCAGTACGGCGAATAATATGAAAAATTGGAAAACAGTAATGTTTATAATTAGCACATGGAGACAGATTTATTCTACTTTATTTATAAATAGTAAAAAATAAGTTATATATAACAGAACATACTGGCATGAAGAAACTACATATGATATGCAGCTCTCTAGTAATAGATACATACATATTCATATACATCTGTCGGTCTATTTCAAACTTTAAAGCCGTCTATAAGTAATGCATTTCATCGAGCAGCGATGCCATATCTACAGGGTGTCCACGAAATACAAAGCATGCTTTTAAGGGATGATAGCTACAACGATTTAGAACCAAAAACATATAATACACCTTGGGTCTATCTGTAAGCGTAAACGAGAAAAAAAATTATTTCTCATGTCACAAACTTCGATGCATACTGTACATCGGCAGCTGATTAGTGCAAGATTTACCCGACGATTACAGGGGTGTGTTGCAACACATCGAGCCTCTCCTGTACTACATTTTCTCCTGTCTCTCAAAAAAGTCCTTTTTAGGACCACCAATTTATCACAAATAAAAGAAAAGAACTCAATTTACGAAAGAGCTTAAAGCGCCATAACATAATTGCAGTAAGTACATTTTTTTCATTCAATGCGACTTTCCCTCATCTTAAATTTTCATTTACCGATCGGAGGCTGCTATTAAATACGCCTTTTTCACTCTAACTTCAACATAACATCGATTTTATTGTCATAACATTATTAAAAAAAACGCAAAGGTACGTTTATTTTAAAACGTATGGCCATTGACTTCGTACGATACAAGTTCAAGGTCGTATAAACAGATGATGTTTGGCTTATATCTGCCATTCTATTGAATACGAGTACAGTGTCATGGAAGAGAAATGACACCACGCTTCAATTTCAAAGTATGAAATAATTCGTTTTCATCGTTGTTTTCAGTTATTTTCAACCCTAAATTTTTGATATGGTTTTTTGGTTATTTAAGAAGCAATATGGATGAGGTTTCTTGTACAGTTTGACCAAATAAGGTTTTTTAGAAATAATTTTTTTTCTCGTTTACGCTTACAGATAGACCCAAGGTGTATTATATGTTTTTGTTTCTAAATCGTTGTAGCTATCATCCCTTAAAAGCATGCTTTGTATATCGCGGACACCCTGTATATCGTGGATTACGCAGTTACTATGTAGCTAAGCCAGCGCTGATTAGTGGCTGAGACTGTATGGATATTGACATGTTGACGTATTGACCACACAATTTTACACTAAAATGATTTTCACGAAAGAGGAAAGGATCCAGATAATTAAATGGTATTATTCAGGTAGTACCGCACAGGAAGTGGTCGGTCGTTTTATCTTTTCCTTCGAGAACAGACCTGTTCCTACAGTTCAAATGGTATTAAATATAGTATATCAGACTGTAAGGAATGTAGTAAAGTGTGTAGAGAACCCCGAATACCAATAATAAGTGCTGCTATCCCTGAATACTGTATTGTGCATTTCTCTAATTTGCTTCATAATTTCGTCGTTCACTTGTGAATATCAATCTTGAAACATATTAAAACACTGCGCAAAGATTAATTAAATATACAATAGGAATTCCTTTACTTAATGTCTCATATTTTTCACATAATTGGTGCGTCATGTGGTACACAATCTCCAAAAAAGCGTCAGAGTAACACTTAACAGACACTGAAAAATGACAGTGGCGTATATGTAGGTATCTATTATATACATGCATAGTGCTATGGCAACTGTGTCGATATTTTACATTATTAGTATGATTCAAGCTGGATTCAAGTTCTCTGAGGGCCGACAGTGTATACATTATTATACTAGGCTTGACTTGGTTTCGCATTTTAACCCGTTCAATTATAATTCTACCACTCTACCATCATAATCACGTTATATACTATTATTAATCTGCATTATTAACCCAACCCTTATTTGATCGTACGTTTAGAATGATTCCGAACTGGTTCAGGTGTGGAACCAAAACAAACGTACTGAAATCTTTGTAGTGAAAGTCATATACACATAGTAGACATATGTACATACATATGTAATTACCTACATTAGAACAATTATGAATATAGTCATTTTGGATATCGACCACCAGTAGGGCTACTGGTATAGAACCAGTGGTAAAGGTACAGGCCGAGCAGCCGGATGTGACCACTACGTTACCTTAAATTTTAAGATATGCCACATTACTGATCTGTCAGATAGCTTTATAACTTACCTTAAAACAAGAAATGTCACACATTACATTTTTACTTTCAAGAATAAATTTTGTCTTTTAAATCACACGTAAAACTAAGATACTTTCGTAAATATTTTTAGAGAATATAAATAAGTAGGTACATAGATAATAGGATAAAGTAATAAGTAAACAACTTTATTTAGCATAGTTAAGAACTTACACAAATTATATATATGTACGTACCTATATACTGCATACATAAATAACAATACTTATACCTATGTATCTTATATACTACCTTTAACAAAATCATATATCTAACACTCTTCTAAACATATAGTAATTAGAACAGGATTGTAGTTGTGGATCCAAATTATTAAATAATACTAACCCTTCCCCACATAAATTATTTAGACATTTCGAAGAGTTTTTTTTCAATATAAAAGTCGTTATGGTTTCTATTCTAGAGTTACACTGTATTTATAGGTCTAAACTTACATTTCTTAGTTTTCGGCTTTTTCGGTATTGGTATAATTGTTGTCAATTTCCATTCTTCTGGAAACTCCTTTACGGCAAAAAATATTCACAATGTCCATCCTATTTGCTGCAACCATAATAATGTCCTTAAATACGTCGGTTGCAACTCCATCTTCGCCTTCACCAACCAATATTTCTTAGCATACGATCTTCAATATTATTTACTGCCCCTTCAATTAACAATCGTCCTCGTTAACCTCAGTCGAGCAAATCGATCATATTCAATGTCCACATTTGGATATGTCAATAATAATTGGAGAAAACCTAAAAACTAAACCTTTGTTATTAAACCACTTGAACGAGATTTTAAGAAATATAATAGTCAGATAATTAAATCTTATCGTGCAATACAAATACAATAATCTCAAACTTTTTAGTACAAACTTTCTTCTACTCATTGGTAGTAAAGCATAAGCATTCTCATTTATATCTAACGGAAAAACAAACTAACACGAGTTTAATTTACCATTTGTGGTAATCGTATAAATTTCAAAGACTATAACGAAACGAAAAGAGTTTTAATTATTACGTAGAAATGCGATTATTAGCCGAAAATTCAACAGAGTTACAGTTACTCCTAAAAGTTATATTTGGTTCCTCCAATCGATTTTCCTCATGACGAATATAAAACCTCTCGGTAATGAAGGACGTAATCATTTAATTAATGGTGTCTTGAGAAAAACAAAGCATATCGAAAAAAAAAACTGAAAATTTGAAGGCGAAATGGTACTTTATATCGCTTTAGAATTCGTCCATTAATAATAAAGACCGCCGAAAATTAATAAAGCTCTAAGGTGGCCGTGGTTTTTTTATACCTTAATTTGAGGAAACTTCAAAGCAAATTACGATGAAACAAGAATTAATATTCAGAGCTAATTACATCCTATAAAGTATTTTGTGAAGGAAAGTGTGGAAGGATTCATTACTGTGTCGTGTTTAGAATGGAAAGTTATCCCTAATGATAAATATTTAAAACTTACCAGACTTCGCTTCTCAAATAAGATTGAGATGAACAATGCTGATGGATAGAGCAGTTAAAAGATAGGAGCGTGAATATCTAACCTGTATGCATCTTTCAGTGTACTGCAAATTGTCGTAAAGGAATGAAAGTCTTCAATTTGATTTTCATTGTGCCACATCCAAGCGTTTCTATTATCTATAGTACAGTGTAATGTGTAGGATGATACTAAACTGATTCAATGAAATTACGATTAAGTACAAAAAAGAATTGCATTTCCGTACAACTAGTTACATTTCTAAAAGCTTGTATTTCAATTTGTTTTTAAGGTAACTAGTAACTAATTAGGTAATTGCATAACAGTTTAACCTTGTGTATACAGACAATTTATAGCCAATAGAATACGGTAAAATCATTAAACGATGTGTGACTTCTCTTTAGCATTTAGTATTTCGACTGAATAATTACATAACATCACGAATTCACTCACTTATCATTATCTAAATTTACACTTAATAAAGTTAGTTTACTGTTTAGGTACGGCATTCACAACTATGTACATATGTCGGTACTTCTAATCCTACTGGTTTTCGACCTCACAATATTATATTTAATTACATATAGCATTATTGCTATTTCGATTGCTTTACTAAAGTGTATGGTTTGAAATATTTCCGGAATGTAATGTGTTTCTAATTTGAAATGTCTTCCTCACATTATAATAATTAATGTTTCACATTTGACAATAGTTATTGTTATGTAACTGAATTATTTAGTATTTCAGTAACATACTTTGTAAATGTAAGTAATTCCACGTTTTGTCAATATTGATTTATTTTTAATTAGGTAAGTTTTAGTGTAGCTGAAATAAGTACAAATGGCTGGCAGAAATCTCTTCAAATAAGCATGGTAATGATAAATAATGACTGTGTTTTTTTAATAATAATAAATCTCGTTTTACTATGCACACAAAATTATGTAGGTAAGGGAAGCATAGAACTGAACGTTACCGCACTAATATGGTAGAATGTAATTGAATGTGTCAACTACTCTAGTGAAGAAGCCAGACAGCAATTTTATTGTAAGTTGACTACAGGCTACAGGCTGTCAAAATAGGCTTCTAGGATATATAAATGTAGAAGTATGAAAAAATTAAATGTAAGTGAGCATGAGGGTGAAATGTATATCGAGATGAAAACGTGTATACACGAAAGTAGTAAACAAAGATGTCAGTAAGGTGAATCTCTTACGACATTTAAAGGAGTTCTATATAAATATTTAAATCACTTAATCTATATATATGTATGTGAGCCTATTTTTAAGTTATTTATCTTTACATTCCAAGTTGTAGTTCAATCTTGTGTCAGTCCACATGAATGATGGTAATGCATTATAGTATAAAACATTTTAAATACAATTGCATGTATGTGAAACTTTTGTAAATTAAAGAACATTTAGGACTGTTTTCATACATTTATTGAAATTATATAGAACAGTAGGTATACAGGCTGACTCATTTTTGATCCTCACCATTGCGATCTCGCTTATTATTGAAGATAGACGGTAGGTTTAAACTTGGCAAAGTTGCTAATTTTTGTGGTTATTATGATCCCGAAAAGAAAGTAGACTTAGAACAAATGACGAGATTTAAAAAAAAACTGAAAAATACATTTTTTTTATTTTGCTTGTAGCACTTTTATTGTCTTGCAGAAAAAAAACTAAAGACACACTCTCAAAGCCACTTTTGCTCCTCTATCTAATGGTGTACTTAAAATTTTTATACGACGTTTCGTTTTCTTTGGATCATCATCAACTTTGTTATTTCTTATGGGCGCCGTATTGGATTTAGACACAACTAGAAAGATTTTCTTTTTCCGATTTAAACCATGTGTCATATGTTAAAACAAAATTTGATATTGTGTGTTAATTGACAAAGAATCTAATTTGGTATGAAATAGGGTAGGTAGCTATGAAATTTGGAACTGGCAATGGCCAAAATTGAGTATCACAAAAATGTAAATCGATGTTAAATAAGGTAGCCATGGAATTTTGAACTGAACTTGCATTAGTAATGGAAAAATGGCGTGAGAAGAGAGGCAACGACAAACAAGATATGTTATGTATTTTTTAGTCATCGAACTAAAATACAACGGTAGCGAGTACAAATATTTGGAATTTTACCCTGATGTATTTCGATCAAACATTCTACCATAGTAATAATAATTCATGCCTTCACATTCCCAACAGTTTGTACCAATTACAGGGACCATCGGCTGGTAATGAGTTATTATTATGCCTGCGGTTGTAGACCAACTTAAGATGTTGCCTTTGAGCATTTGCCATGGAATCTGGGAAACTACAGAAAACCAAATTCAGAAAGAACATACCGGAGTTCCAACCCAGTACTGACGGAATGGGAAGCAAGCACACTAGGCACCGCGCTACCAGCCGGTCAGTTAGTACATTTCGATTCATCTGACCAGATGATTGTATTAAAAAAATCGTCGTAGTTTTCTAATTTTCCCGATAACTAATTACAATATTTGTTCTAAATTATCACCAGGTAGGAAACTATGACTAACATGGACTTTGTACCGTTTCAGCTTATTTCGGCGCAATTCTCCGCGATCCATATTCGACTAAATTTCTGTCAAGATCTAGACAAATGGTATGATATGTTTAGGATACAATTGTAAAAATACATAATATTATCTTGTTTCTCTTCGTTGGCGAACGCTATTTTTGAGTTACTAACGCAACGATAATTGACAGTTCATAATTCCATGGCCATCTCATTGAACATCGATTTTAATTTACGCGATACTCAATTGTAAGTGATTGACAGTTCGAAATTTCATAGCTACCTACCTTATTTAATTTCAAATCAGATTCTTGGTCAATTAACACACTATATCAATTTTTTTTTCAACATATGACACATGGTTGAAATCAGAAAAGGAAAATCTTTCTAGCTGTGTCAAAATCCAATATGGCTCCCATAAGAAATAACAAAGTTGATGATCCAAAGAAAACGAAATGTCGTATAAAAATCTTAAATACACCATTAGATAGAGGTGCAAAAGTGGCCTTGAGAATGTGTCATTAGTTTTCCTCTACAAGACCTAATAAAAGTGCTACAAGCAAAATAAGAAAATGAGATTTTTCAGTTTTTTTCAAATAACTCGAACGTCATTTGTTCTAAGTCTACTTTCTTTTCGGGATCATAATAACAACAAAATTTAGCAACTTTGCCCAATTTAAACCTACCGTCTATCTTCAATAATAAGCGAGATCACAATGGTGCGGATCGAAAATGAATCAGCCTGTACACCAAGCATATAGATTAATTGCGTCGCCTGCGCTAATGATAAATATCCATTTGTATGTACAGCGTGTTTGGTCATTCGCTTTCCTAATTTTAAGGGCATTAATTTCCCAACATGTAGAATGTATTGGCAAAAATTCGTGTTGTAAAAGTTTTCAAATAAGTGCGAAAAAAAATAAAGAAAATATCGGAAAATGTTTTTAAGGCGGTCTCTATACATACCGCAACTGTGTGCGTGTGTATCTTCTATTCTCGACTGTATTAAGAACAAATGCTGATATTGTAAACAATCATACGAATTGGAAGACGCTAGGAGCAGCTGTGTTTATATCGTAAAAATATGACGATATTTACAGCTGATTGTTCAGTGATATTCGTTGTATAGGTCGGGTGGACCAGTGCACTGGCCTCCATGTTCGCCAGACTTAAATCCGGTTGATTTCTTTCTATGGGGATGTTTGAGGTACCGAGTCTATAGAACACAAGTCAACGATATTGACGAATTGCGTGAACGTATTATTATGGAAACAGACCATATAAGTACGTCAACGTAATTTGTGTGAAAATGTACGTGAGTCACTTATCCGTCGTGCCGGACTATGTATTCAAGAGAATGGTGGTAATTTTGAACAATTATTATGATCGTGCGATCAGAAGAAAAACTGTCATTTACCAATTTTTTTAGGATATTTGGCAAACACAGTGAGTTGATATTTTCTTTATTATTGATGATTGTGTGTACATAATGGACAATACACAATGGACCTTTAAACCATGCTTATGGATTATCGCACATCTGTTAGCGTGTAAATACAATGTTATTATTTTATGAATGACCACTCTCATATTACAAAATGCCAACACAGACATTTTTATACAGGTCACTGGACTGTGTTTAAAATAACTAAACAGCAATTTCTTTTAATGTATTATTTTCAATCGGCATCCCAATGTGTAGGTACTATCTAACATAAAAACGTTGACTTTTTCAAAAAAATTAAACACTATTTTTTTTTAATTTTTTACGGATCTTAAAATATTTGACGTACATATATGTACATACTGTTTAAATTAAAACAAGGAATGAACAAACACCCTGTATATGCGTAGCACACATACTTTGTACACAGAAGTTGTGGTTGAACATCATTATTTAATAATACTGGTATATGTAACACATACTGAAGACAACTCCCAACGTGCGGAAATGTAATCGTTTCAATGATAAAATTATCACTTTGCGAAGTAAGGTGATCTGCTGCATTGAAAAGAAGGTGAAATTGGCAAGCTCGCATAAATTGATTATATCACGAGCTAGTGAGTGAGAGCTTTATTTTCAAATCGGGTACCTAGTGTTGTCCACGTGATCTCAAATAATAATCTAGTTAGTGTTTCCACTGCCGCATCTACAGAGGCAGCAATTTACAGAATATGTAATCGAAGGGCATCATCAAAGAGAAATGCAAAAGGCCCTTACTTAATTGACACTGCATACCATAAAGTTGTTTTGGTAAAAGTGCTAGTGAAACCATAGAAACAAGAAATTCACAAACCTAATATTCACATAACCATAAATATAGGAGCCTTTTATGAATCTAGGCAAATTTGGATTCGGTAACGTTTTTGGCTTAACTGCACCAATTTGTTCCATAATATTGCCTTGTAATTCTTGTAGCGCTGTTGACAGTCTTCTAAACACAACATCATTTAAATATCCCTACACTCAGTAATCCGCTGGGTTAAGATCAGGTGATCTTGGTAGGCATGATTTTGTTACATGTCTACGTAACACACAAAAACGTTGGTTAACAATTCTTTGATTGCTCGGATAATGTGCGCAGGTGTTCCATCCTGCATAAAAATGTATACCACAACCCACAGTTTTGAATATAAACCACCATTACCATTTAAAGTAACATGTGTCTCATGTGTCCATAAAATACTGGGTAAGCAGTCAAGTTCAATTTCCATATGAATCATTAGCCGAAAAGAAAAACTATACCCGGTAGCCAACTCTGCCTCCTTTATTTGAAACAGCATAGTTTATATGGATAGATTTTTGGAATTTTGCTTAAAATCTTTGAAACCGTGGTATACAGCATTTGCAATCGCTTGAATATCGCACTTGTACTGCTTATTGCTAGTGGATTACCTCTGGCTATGTCACAATTTTCATGTAGAACTTCTGCTAGTTGGATATCACTAATTCTCGATCCTCATCATCTGGCAGGTCAGTTATAGATTCTGTGCTTTCAAATTGTTGTATCAAATTGCGATACGCTGTTATTTAACGGGACCTCTCCCTCAAACCTATTCTCGCGCAAATCTTCGTAAACCAGCAGTGTTTTCTATAGATATAGTAAAATCCCATTCCTTAAGCAATTAGATTTCGTTTATTTCTTTGTTATTAATTTAATTTGTTAAAAAGTTATAATAGTTCTAAATATACTCCTTACTTTATGATAACTTTGTAGATTACTCTAAGGAAATTATTACAGATACCAATTATCTACAAAATTAATGTAAACAGCTCCATGCTTATAAAGAAATTGTACAGAAAAATACTTACTCTCCTGATTTATTAAACATTTTGGTTCTACAATTCTGGGAACTGTTATGTATACTGTGCCCATTTGTTAATACTTTAGTCGGTTGCCGGTTTGTTGCAGTTTATTAAAATAGGTACTGCGAAGAAAGGTGATTTAATACTTATCGAAATTAACTTAACGATATTTAACACAGGATATCATCCAAAGCATATATGTACATATGTATGTATACATATAGATTTCATGGACTGTTTCATATGGCTACATTAGTATATGTATACATTAGGATTTGGCAATAATATCTCTATTAGTATGGCATACAGGTACATAACTAGATTTGACTTTTTAATTTACGTCGTCAATTAAGGCTAATTAAACAGCTAAATAATTCAATGAACAACTAATAATTTTTACCGAGGCAATCGACCTAATTACTAGAATGTCCCTGTAAATTACAAGGTTGTAGATATTACCTCTGTATTAGGGAAATAGTTAGCCTAATTACTTTTACTAAACAAGGTGTAATGAATCAGGTCAGGAGGATACATTATTTCTGTATGGTAAAGGGGCTTACAATGAAAAAAATTGTAAAAATTCACTGCAGCCTAGTCTTTTTAACAGTGACTATTTTGTAGAATTTCTTGCCCTGGTATGTTTGATTTGCCGATTATAAAAACTAAAAATGTGTATCGCTATTAGCTAGGATAAATCTTCTGCGTGGTTTTTTTAGAATATATGAATTACATAATTAATTTATAATATATCTAATACTTTTTAAACTATACTTACGCAAAACAGCTGAGGCTAGCCCGAAAAGACAAGATAGATTATTTGTCTGGCTAGTTAGATTAGAAAATATACAGAAATACGTCTTTTGTCAAAAAAAAAACCGTTACAATTGACACTTGCTATCTGCAATTCCAGCAAATGTATAACAGGTATTCCCTAATTACAAACAAATTGTTGACTAAGGTTAACTAAAACTGAAAAAAAGTGTTAGATGAGGATTTGATCTGATACAGTACTAGACAGGTCATTTTACGAAATTCTCAGTTTTGGATGCATTTGTCAATGTCAGATGTAATGTTACGAGTGATCGTTCACGATATAGATCGCTTTAGATATGTAATAGATTTTTCAATAAAGTTCACGCCGCGTATTTTAGCATATAACGTCGGCTAATACATCTCAAGTGAACACTTCCCATTCCTTAATTAAATCGAGGTAATGTCACGGCAAAGAAAATATACATACATAGGTACTGCCCTCCTTCTAGGAGTATATTACCTAATTCGCGTAACACATAAATCTTGTTTCAGTTTTCTGTTATTTTATTCTCGAAATAAGAGAGTAAAATTATCATTATCTAGAAAACTAAAATCAAACTAACAAAATAGCTTACCTAGCATTCTTTACCATGCTGCTTTAGAAGGAATTTCCACATGTATTCCTAATAATAACATAAAAATCTAATAACTTTCTAAAGCTTAACATCAATATTTTATTGTTTTGATAACCTGAATACATACTAAAACCCAATAAGAAACACTATTACTACCGGAAACGCTATTAATACCGGAACGTTTTGATACCGCTTTAACATTCTTCTGCACAAGGAAAACAGTTTTATACATTTACTTTGTCGGAGCATTTATCGACAAAATGTTGGTTTGTTTTCAATGTACTTACTGAAATACTTATGAGCAATGCCATTAGATATTGTAGACATCTTCGATAAACTTCGAGATCCTTTTCATTCGTATTAGAACTTCGTTTTTCATAATTTCGGAAAGTTAGCGTACCATAGTAATGTAACTACACAATGTAGATAGCCGCTATCATCCTCAAAACCTACTTCAACCTGTTGTTTTCGGCGGGCGCGCCTTTTATAATCCCATGAAGAGGCGCGCCGCGGCTATTGCACCGCAAATGATTTTTCTTACAAAAACGCTGCTTAACACTAAAACTAAAAGATATAATCATAAATTAATGTGATTCTACAAGTAGTACTTATAAAAATGTTACTGAAATAAAAATAAAACATAAAAAAACTTTTTACATAAACATAACTAAAAGAACCACCTCTTATTGAACAAATATTTAGATCATCCTTTTATTGTACCTCCATTTGCTGTTCTTTACATCATATGCACGTAATATGCACAGAACTATGCTTTTTACAAATATTTTCCGCACTTACTACACATTTGTTTGGTTTTATGGTTTTTGTGAGTGCCACAAACAAAACAAATACCAGCTTTCAGTACTTCATTTCTTTCAGGCCCTTCTTCATTTCTATATCTGGACAAACAAAAATAAATCCCATGAGGCAGCGATTGCATCAGGGACCTTTCTTTCAAGTGATCTTCCATTACCTTAAGGACAGTTTTCTCAAAAACACACGTTTATCATCTTTGGTGTCCAAATTGTTAAATTTAAATAAATGTAATATATTTATAAGACACCATCTTCTGGTCATTCTGGATACACTACATGAAGCACACATCTGGTCCACTGTACCAACACCTCCACGATTTTCTAGAGATGTAGTCCAAGTTTACCAATGACTTCTTTGAATCTTCATCCACATCTGAGGTACCTATTGTGCATTATTGAAAGAAATATAGCTGTTTTGTTTTTCTTTGGAACGAAAGAAGTAAGATACAAATTTTCTTGGAATCCAAAAATTTGAGAGTTGACAGGTCTGGTTTTGTTGGGTAAAAATTCGACTGGTATTTCCCTCTCATTCTTCTTCATGGATCCCAAAAATGTTAAGCATCAACACATATTCAATTCGTAAAAAGAATAAACCACAACCATATTATACTTACATAACCGGGCGCGCCGCGGTAAATCAGCCGCAAAAATTGTACACTCTATCTTAAACGTCACACTACAACTAATCCCCGACCGAACGAATGGCTGTTCGATATTGAAATGGATGGACAAATATATGGAGTAGGAATACCGGATGAACGGCGGTGTCAGTTTTAATGTATACAGCATTTACAAATAAAAATTTAAAATGTGCGGCATTTTGCCGTCAGCGCGCATACTATTAATCCTAAATTGATATCCTTAAAATCGAGTGTTCTCGGATTTTTTGAATAAATGTTACAGCATTTTTTTTAGAAAAAAACCAATAACTACAAAACGTCAAAGGCAAATTGCAAAAAGTAAATATATTCATGAAGATTAACAATGGGTAAATCCAAGTATGTGAAAATATACAGGATGTTCAATTTATAATAATGTATATTGCACTTAGCCATTACAAACTAAACATAGGATTACCAGACTGTCGCAAAGATTTAATACATGCACAGCGGAGTGATAAAAGCAATATCGGAGTAAAGCACTATTTCAATAACTAAATGCTCTATGATTACAGTGCAAATTTTACTATTTTTGTTATTACATGCTTAGTAACTATGTACAGTTTTATTTTCTTCTACAATCGTACTAACAACAATAAAAACAAATTTATTCTTGGCACTTCAGGTTTTGGTACAAACGTTCTATTTTAAAATGATTCGTTGGAGTTTTTTTTATACTGTTCTACTTCCTGATATCAAACGCCACCAATAATCAGCAAACATTTGACTGTTCCACTTGTCCGGATAACATTTTTCAATAACAGAAATGTCTTAAAGAAATTTCTCGTCACGTTTATCACTGACGTCACCGAGGTCGTTCGGGGCAAAAAAATCTAAATGCGAGTGTAAAAAATGTATTTTAAGGCACCTGTTACAGCCCAGTTTATCGTAACTTCTAAAAAGTTCATTAGCAATTGCTATGTAATTGTCAAATTTTAGATCATCCTCTTAAACACACTCCAAGCACTACGTTCCAACTCATTTAAAGTCTCGTCCAATTATGCGTCTTGTTGTAGACGTTTAATTGGGAGTTCCTTTTTAAGGTTTGCATTTGAAGTATTAGAAAATTTTTGTTGAAGGTATTGTAATTCGCAATCATCCTTGTCCATTGCTTTGAGGTAATTCTTCATTAAACCTAATCTGATGTGTAATGGCGTTAGAAGTACTGTATCAGATTTCACTATAACCTTATATATTTTTTTGTTCAGGAATATATCCAGCATTGACTGGCCAATTCTTAACAACGTAAGTAGGTGGAATTTCTCGAACGACTGTCCCACTCACAAAGGAGGCAGCAGCACTTTGTTTACCACAGTTGTAAAGCGACTAGAATTGCTACAGGTCTGAGGTCAGCGCGGATATGCTATTTGTTCATTTAATTTTGTCGAGAAAACGATTCATATTTTAATAAGTTTCCTTCATATGTTTAGTCAACGCGGATGGATGGATAAACGTTTCCTATGTGAAGAAGAACAGCGCTCAAACTCAATTTAGAAGAATCGATAGAAAGTCGCCATTCGTCTGCGTTGTGTTGATGACCTAATTTCAACATCAAATCATCGGCATGGCTGCAGAATCGAAGAACTTCGTTGGTTAAAGATACTGAAGATCTACTACAGAAATATATCCGCTTGGAGCTTTGTTCCGTGACGACTACATAGATCCTAATATTTATGCTTGATGTAAAAAAAAAATCAAATCTCAAATAAGGTCATTTTTCTGAATTACTTCCTTTGCGCCTGGAATGATATAGTCTTCACTGGGGTGAAGGGCACTAGGTCTTGGGACGAGTGAGGCTTCTGAAAGTGGACGAATAACAGAAGACACGCTGGCGTTAATAATCTTTTTCTTATTTTTGTTGGAGAACCACAAACTCTTCGTGCAGCAAATGTAACAATCAGACAAATGCATGGCAATGGCATACCGCTGTTCTTAACGTTTAACTAGCCCCTCAGAGTAACAGCACACCATGCGCAGCAAATGGGAGGAGCTCTTTCATTGTCTTGATATTTCATCTTTAGATCAAAATAGTGAAAACATACATTTAATTATTTAAATTTATATTAATAACGTAATATGTCATTGGGGTGTGAATTCTCCACATATACGTATATCAGAAACAGTTGGGATTACTTATACACCCACGGAACAGTATGAAATAAAAAGCCGTTCAGGAGAAATAGATGGGGTGTGCCGTTGGAAACAGGCAAGGACATGTCCATTCAATGCTCAGCACTGCAATATCTCTTGTAACAGTTTTCCTATATAATAGTCACATTGAGATTCTGTAATTCTGTAAGTTCTGACGTAATGGAACAAATTTAAAATTAGTTTCGCAACCAGCAATTAGAATGACATAAACTGTGTGCACCTAATGGTGAGAAAAACGAATTGTCGAGCGTTACCTCCGACATGTTCAGCTACAGAATACACGACTATTTGATAGCAAGTGTTATCATGGTGAATTAAATTTAAGTTTACTTAGATACCAAATTATGGTACAGTTAATCTGATGCATATGATGTTACATATTGTTGATTTATATAAAACAAATAATTTTTGATGTATATAAAGTTGTGGTGCAGTTGCATTTATTAGTACACAGCCGTCGATAGTGATTTGCAATGATCTTTAATGTTCAAGAACGAGCCTTCCTGAACTATAACAAGATCAGTTTAGTTATAGTTTTAAAGTTCTACGTAAAGAAGTTTCATGGAAGTTTAAGTTGGAATGAACTTCATGCTCGCTACTTGCTAAAATTAAGTTAATAAATGTATAGCTACTGTGGTCGTTAAGAACTCAGTAACGCAGTAGGAAGCAATTCAAGCGTTTCAAATAATAAGTATTTAGTTATAGAATAAAAATAATGTATAGGAAAGCAGAAGAATTAAGACCGAGTAAGTATGGTATAACTGCACTGAAATATTGTAATGTCAAAACAACGTGACAATGACAATCCTGTAGTTAGTCTTTAACAAATGATTGCGATAGATGAGATAACGTTTTGTCTTATATTCAAGAGAATATTATAGGGGCAGTTCTAGTGCAGTCTGAAATACATTTAGGACAGTTTTAGCACCTAACCAATTCTAATATTTGCATTAATTTGAAATACACATACTCCGATATCATTCAACAGTTTTTTTCCGTTGATAGAAGCAGTAAGTGCACAAAATCTGTAAATGACCTATATATAGAAAATTCTATCCGATGAAGTATGGATCAATACATTTTCGGTAGCGCATGTTTCCAATTTGTGGACTTCCGACAAACTGCTTAGATGCATTTGGCGTTTTTGAATAGAGAGTTGGGATACATCAATTGGACTACAAAATTTGGATTTACCCAGTGGATCTATAATGCCTTTTCAACTCCCAAAAATATCCGAATTAGAAACTTATTACAACAACCCATCGGCCCAAGTAAGAGTTACGCAATGATAAAAGAATTTTTGAAATAATGTATTTGTATTGACTGTATT